>VVAS01004581.1:3877-15176 GCA_015103295.1 Ptychochromis oligacanthus
TTGGTCACTTGGAGCAGTTTTAATCTTGCCTTAGAAGACTTAAAGGTGCTGCTAATATCCTGGTGATAGATACAATGTCTCCATTGTATCTGTCATTGACCACCTTCAGAGGTGGTCAATGGTTTCCCTTTTTATAGAAATACTGTTAGGTTATATGAAATCCAATATCCTCCTGTTTACACAGATGTCACACACAGTTTATTTGATAATCCCTACTGGCTTCCATGTCATATGAATAACTGGTGCTCAGAAAGAGAGACGCAGAAGCCAGGGCAGAAAAAAATCATTTTCTGCCTGTCAGACATGGAGTCCCAATCACATCCATTTAATTGTGCCATTTAATTGTGCTCTATGTTATGTCTAGTCAGCAAAAAAAGACAAGAGAGGCTGGATCTGGCAAAGACAGTTATTTGGTGGTTTAATGAAGGTGCACAAAAGTAGATTTATTTTGTAAAATGGCATGGTCCTGGAAAGAAACTTCACTAAGTGACTCAGGACAAACATAATACCTTTAAGGTCAAAGAATATCAATATTAATAGATGTAAACCTTATTCCCCAAAGGTTAATGCTACTGACAAGATACATGACATGACATCTATACAGTCTGGCTAGAGAGGAAGATTGCAGTTAAAGGTGCCCTTTTTCTGTTGCCTTATTCCATTATGGTGACAATTTGTAGCACAGCCAGTTACAGAAAATCAGATATGATGGACAGAAACTGCTAGATGTTAAAATGTTATTCAGATCATGTTCTAAATGTTCAATATTTCAATAGTTTTTCCAGACCTACTGCCAGGGTACAAGGGGTGAAAGTGCTGGTGGTCACTTCCATTCCTATCCAGCTTCCTAATGTAAAGTTCATATGATGTCCAACAGCAGCGATGTGATAGTAGCACAGACAATATTCTGGTAAATTCACATCCTGCATCCCAGACTACAACATGCAGATCTGCATCCTCTGCAGTCCCAACACCCATTAAACCACCCTGAGGAGCATTTCCATTAATGTGAACACAGCTGACACAAAATATCTCCAGTCATGTGCTACTTGAAAACACTGGACTATGTCCACATCTGATTTTCCCAATGTTTTCTGGTGTTCATCTTATGAAAACACTTTAAAATTTCTCAGGAGCTATTAACAATAACAGAATTGTACGGACATTCATGGTCTAGTAAATAAAACTCAGCGACTTTGGCAGTCCTCTGACTCTTAACCAAAAGAACATCCTTTGAGCTGTCTGAAAGACGAAAATGTTTCCTGTAGTTGGAAAAAGCAAAAGTTTGGTTTCCAAAAAAAATTTCAGCCTCTTGTCAGTTTTGCTTTCTTGATGGATTGCATTTCAAATTTGACTCTGGTCTTCATTCTGAGGACTTTTTCATGTTGAGCCTGTTTGTGCAATGATGCTGCAGTGTGGAACTGTGCACCATTACTCTTATGACAGCTAAGCCTTCTTGAACCTCCTTTGCAGTCATATGAGGGTTTAACTTTCCATTTCTGCCCAGCAGTTTTATTGGAAAGTTTTCTTGCTCTTTCAGGTCTTTGCTTCCACAGTTCGCCTTAACTGCCATTTCTTAATGACATTTTGGACAGTGGAAATTACAAGCTGGAAGCACTTTCATATCTTTTTATAGCCTTCCCTGCTCTGTAGACATCAATTAGCTTCATTTTCAGATCAGCAGTAAGAGGAGTTCATGGTTGTTGAGTGTCACCACAAAGTTCGAAGAGTGAGATAAATTTTCATGCTCTGTAAATGTCATCCACTGACAATTTTTAATGACAAGTCACCTAACCACTCAATTAAGTGTTTTACAAGTAGAATACAAGTCATACAATATTCAACGCATGAAGTAAAAAATAAAAGTGCATTTTAATTGATCAGTAATCTTGTTAGTTTTTTCTCTTTAAGGTACAAACTAGTAAGACGTGATATACCAGTAAACAATTATTTATGGTCGGTATGGTGAGAGACTTCAGTGTGATTTCACCCAAACCATGTTGCTGCTGCCAGTTCACTTGTTAGGTGAATGTGTAAACCGCTACACTATGGAGCCACTATGAAACTGACAGCTCACAGCTGCACCTACAGCCAGCTAGGAATCACCAGTTAACATGACACAGATGCCTTTACAGTGCAGGAGGAACCCCTTGACGGTTCAAACTCAGAATCTTTTCCCTGTGTGGTAACAGTGCTAATCTCTCCACCCTCATGGCAATGATATATACAGTAAGATATATACAGAATGAAATTTGTCAGAATGTATTAAATTCTTTTCATCTAACTTAAAAGTAATTTAAAACTTAAAATCTTCAAATAATTAATATTTTGCCTAAAATCTATTTGTATTTAGCCAAACACAGGAGGTGTTGTAGTATTCCAGCCTTAAATCTAGAAAAAAGAAGACAAAAAAACCCTCTGCAAATATATGCCTTTTACTGCTTGACATACAGTATACACCCTTTTAGCCTTCAAAAAGGTAGACATAGTTACCTTGAGGCCCAATATTTGGCCCGAGGTTGCACATTCTTGTAGATTGCACTGTAGGGACAATATCCCTTTTTCTGAGGATGCTCTGTCTGTTCCACATTCAGAAGTTCTATAATGCCACCTTAAATAAAATAAAAATGCATTTCTGCAGTCTTAGCACTTTTTAGCATTTTTTTGGTTATATTTTTATTTATTTCTATTTTAAATTTTTGTTGTTTTTCTAATATATCTCTGTTTTTTCTTTCTGACCCTTGTGCTGCTGTAACATGAGAATTTCCCCAATGTGGGATTAATAAAGTCTATCTTATCTTATCTTATCTTAAATCCTCACTGATGTAGAGAAACATCAAGAAAGGACAAAGAATGCTAACCTTGCCTTGCTTCCACTGCTCCCAAAGCAGTGGGAGCAGTGGAAGCAGTTTATGGATCCCTAAAAATGATGCGCTGTATTTGTCATTTATCATCAACAAATAAAGGTTATTCTCCTACAGATCACTAAAGATACGTAAATATGGCTTATATAAAAATAAGCATACAGTATCATTTTGTATTTTAATACAAGTATTTATGACTCCTAATTGCTACAATGAACTTAGGGGGGAACAGAGTGTCTTCTGAACAGCAAAACAACCAAATTAGGTGGTGCATTTCTTTACCTATATATAGCAAGCCAAATATAAACCTTGTTATCCAAGTAAGTCAACATTTTTCTCGGATTAAAAAATGTCTTAATGTTGGCTAGCAGACACAGCATCTACCTTTGTTGCTTAGCAACAAAAACATTTTATGGAACCGTACAAATGATGGACCGAACTTTTGATTTGACAGTTTTCTTTGAAGAGGACATCAGAAACCAGAATGGTTGCTATGGTATTTACATTACTTCTGCAAAGGCACAAAACCCTTGATAAAACAAAAATGAAATTTAGCTTGATTCCAACAACACATGAAATCACCACTCTGATGTGCAAATATGCTTCCACATCTTTTGATGGTCTCCGACTTTAGAAGCTATGTGGCGTTAATGCACTGTCTTGTAGAAGTTTTCTTTTGCCTGACTTCACTTTTCCTTATCCATTTGCCCTTTTGAAGCTGTGGATTCACATTGTACTGGATGGTCTTTTTCCCCGGAGGTGATTTCAGCTTTGTACCTGATAAGAAGTGCTGTGTTCCTCCAGGGTAAGCTGTCTCATGTGAGAGAAGCTTAGTACCCTGGAATACATCCATTTCCTCAGGAAATACACTCACATGCATATGTGCACACATGCCAAAGGAAACATACAGCTTTGCACCATAAATGATGCAACAACTCGAGACCATCGCTTCACCATCCAAATAAGCCAATAACAACAGCAATCTGCCACTGAGTGCTAATGTGACTGTCACATAAGGGAGGTGTCTACAGGGGCAATATTTTGATTCAAGACACCTTACTTTCTAATAACTTTGCAGTGACCTTTGTCACCCTTTGTGCTACATGCTTTGGCACAGAGAACAGAACAGAACTAACTTGTGTTGAAAAGACAACCTCAGTGTTAAGAGACTCTAACTGCCCTTACAGGACACACATAAGAAGAGACTAATTATAATGTTGCAACCAGAGATAAAGAAAATCAGTGACTTGTAGCAATGACAGATAAAATAGCTGGTAGTGACACAAAATGGACAGGTAGGGAGTTAAACTAACAACTTTGAGGGGGTTTAAAATATATGATAGAGGGTTACTTGCACAACCACAGCCTGGAATGTCCACTATAGCAACCGTCTGTCAGCTGCAAAGCAATATGGAGTGAGTAAATAGCTTTAGATATAAATGGGGCTTTTGGGCTAAGTAGGTATGCCCTTGTTCTGAAGATGGTCATCTAAAAACCCATCTTAAATACTTTGCCCATTGCATTCTTTACAAAAACAACACAAAATAATTGTCTAATTGTCCTTTCACTGATATTTACTGATCTAATTCCTAATCAGTATGATCGTATGAAAATAATTCTTAATCTCACTTGAGATAGGCATAACATGCTATTTCCACCTGCCGCAAAGAATTACTGTCTTTCCTTTTGTGAAGAAGAGATCGCTTCCCTTAGCATTTCTTAGGTCATTTCACAGTTAGGAGCCTTCCTAAGGGAAAAAAGACTCTGACCTTGACCTATGTCTGTTTCTGTAAATCCTCGCAGTGACCTTTTGATAAGCTTATACCGCTTAGTGTTGCAGCACACATGTAATTTACAATGAATATGGTGATATATTTACACTTGGACTGTACAGTAGTTAAAGACCACAACTGATTTACAAGGGAGGGAAAAAAACAACAGTGCATGAAACATTGTTCATTAATTTGCAAAGTGGAGTCATTAGTCTTTGTATTGCATTAAACAAAATGCAACTTTTTTTTAACCCATGGTTGGTTTTGGTGGTCTAATAACACCCACAGATAAACAACACAGAGCTAATATTCACAATTTAATGTTTGTGTTTTTAAAATGCTTCACTTCCTGAAGAGGATTTGATGGTGTTGCACATCTCTGCAAGAGTATTTGAGTGTTGTATGGGTTAATTGTGTGCCTAACAGCATGCCTGGGTTGGCTTTGGAGTCTGTTTTCACAAGATCTGCTCTCTGGCTGTGCTTTTACCCTTACAGTCCCTATATCTTTATTTCTAGTATATGAAATAAAACGTGTGTTTATAAAAAAACTTTGAGGTCAGTCATTTGTGGCATGTTAAATGGGTCAGGAGGAATCAGTTAAACCAAATGGCATCAACTCATTGTAAGCCAAGACCATATGGCCAAGTACCATATACCATTTTGTTACACGTTACACAAGTAAAAAATATCTATCTTTGTTATAGAGAATTTTTTTTACAAATGTAAAACTGAATTAGAACCAAGGGGCCCTCAGCTTTTTGATGGTTACATTTTCATGCCTTGATGTAGTAGTGTTTGCTTGTGATGACACTTGCATTTTATTTTTTTAAAGCATCTTAAACATTGCATGAACTTTCTAGCAGCTTTCTCTCCTCCTGGGCATGCCATGGCCTCAGCTATGTATGAACAGTGTCTGCTGCTTTAGTCTCTTGTCATATCACAGTGGGAGAAAAAAAGACTCCCTCTGGTCCCCTGGGGCAGCTCTGTCAAGGACACCTGTCTGCTACTGTGTTTCGCTGTGTTTGACTGCACCCCAGTCAGCACGCTGCCTGATTACATAAAAGACTGAGTGCATGAAAGTGTCCTACAGCAGGACGCCTAAGGCTTCACCGGTCCTGTTGTGTAGCGCCCACCCGAGTTCCTCTCCCTCCTGTCCCAGACTCACTCCACCAGCTGGCTGCTCATCTGTCTCTACTCCTCTCTGTCTTGCTGTTATTTGTTCCTCAGAAGACACAGGTGGGGTGTTTGAGAGGACAACTGCATGCTTGCTTGAATATCCCAGCAAGTTCTTCTGGTCAGTCAATGTGTGTGTCTGTCTGGTAGAGTGACAAAGAGGTCAGCTCTAATTAAAATCAGCATTTGCTGCCTCCAGGAATGGTAACCATCGCTGTGGCAATAGCCAGCCCACTTGGTCCCCTAAGCAACAGAGCTACAGCTAATGAGAGGGGAAGACATGGCTCTGCTGCCAGAAGAGCAGTGCTGCTCTCCATCTCATTTTATTTTTCCTTTTCTTGGGCTTTAATCTCTTCATATTGGTTCATAAATGCTTCTGTTTTTCCTGCTCACTGTCTGTCTCTGATTATAACATCATCTATCTCTCTCTTTCACTCTTTACTAATTTAGTAGACCTATAGGCATACTTGCCATGCTTTGATTATGTTTTCTATTCTCTCTTCCATTTTCTGACTTCACCCTTACTTTCCAATTACATCTATTTTTGTCCTTTAACCATTCTTCATCTTGCTCTTCTTTCATTTTGCTCTCATTTGTGGCAGTATGTGCATCTCCTCCCTCATTGCCTTCCCTTTCTCTTTTCCTTGTTCTCATCTCTGTTGTAATTAACACCTTTACTTTTCTGCAGTTTGCAGCCTCTCTCCTCTCCTCCTGTCTCTCACTCCTTGATGAAGTTAAAATTAACATTTATAAGACGCTCAAATATCTTTGGAGTGTCTGTGTGCATATAAAGAGATTTGAAATTCACTGCAACAGTCTGTGGTCTAGAGCCTTATCTCTGTGACGTTAGGATTGTTTGCCTGCAGAAATGCCATGAAGCTAATAATTTGCGTGGCAATTCAAATGCTAAAATACTTTAAGAAAGTATGATTAGAACGCAGATTAGGTGCTTCAAAAGGCAGAGAGCTTCAACTACCAACTTTACTTTTTGACGAGGGCTGCACTCAAGCTCCATTAACATTACTTTCCTGCCTATCTTGCTGCACGATAGATGCAAAATCAGTGACACAAACAAACTGTTCCCCTTCATTTTCCTCAAGTTTTGATTGAAATGGACTGCCTCTTGTTACAGCTCTTTGCTAAGAGAAAAATCTGGTACAAGATTAACTTACAGTTATGATGAAAATAGAGATGTAAGTCTGAGAATGGTAAGAATGTCTTATTGCTTTGTAAGTTTAAGAACCACAACGTTAACAAGTCACATTGAAAGAGAAATATCTTTATTTGTCTTGTATCAAGCTGTGGTTTTGGACTGCATGTGCTTTGTCTCTGTGTCAGTCAAGGCATTCCTGGAGATGAAAAACTGCAGTGTGAAGCTTGAAATGATAATTTAATAGTGACTACAGTATATAATTTACTTTCCAATCCTATGCATGATATATTCAAGCAATGACTAGTGTCAGAATTTGCATCAAGCAAATGTATTGTTTTTCTCCTTCAATTATGTTGTTTTGACCTTCATTTGATGTCTAACCAGCTACCAATTTGTCAGAAAGCTACAGCCACTGTGTCCCGTCTGTCTTCTTATTTATTCACCTCAGTGTTTTGTTGCTCTGAAATGAAGAAGAATGAAAAGCTTTCATGAAAGAGTATGTTTTCCACATTATTAAATAAAGTCATTCTAGTGATGTCTCATATGTCCAAAAGGTTTCTGATCCTTGGTATGCAACCAGCTGGGATATCCGAAGTCTACCTTCAAACATGAACAAATAAACAAGCAATAAAAAAACATACACTATTGTGCAAAACCATGAGTAAGTGACTAACTAACCAATTTTCAGTCCCAGGTTGTCAAATAAATTGCATTATAATGCACAGGGAAAAGTTTTAGTGAAATTTTTCAGCATGGAGGGCAGTCTGATAGTTGAGTTGGAGTCCCTCAACATTGGAAACAGACCTCTTGAGTGTACCAAGGAAATATTGGAGAATCTTGTTCCAGATGGAAGCTAAGGGAATACTCCGTAATATGACAAGAAGGAGTTCCTGGCCAACCATCATCATGTGACGAGTTGACAATGAGAATTTGTTAGAGAAACAGTGATTGTCTTCTAACAATAGCACATGTCAAGGTCTGGAATATCTGAAATGGACTGGCATTTATATAGGCATTTTCAAGTCTTACCAACCACTCAAAGTAATTTTACACACATATGGAGTTTAGTATTTTGCCCAAGGATACTTCAACATGAGACCAGAGGAGCTGGGGCTCAAACCACCAAAACCTCCATTAGTCAACAACCCACTCTACCTCCTGAGCCCATTTGTAATCAAAGAATTGGTTCTCATAGACAACTTGTTGGATGTGGAACAAATGGGCAGGTGTAAAGACCTTAGTGAGTTTGACATGGGCCACAAGACCGGATTGGAGCCAAGCTCCAAGGCTTGTTGGGTGCTCCTTGTCAGGAGCAATGAGTACCTACTGACACTGATTCAAGGAGGTACACACCACAAACAAGTGACAGGGTGTTGGAGGATGTACTGGAATCCATGGTGGCTCCAACTCCCAGCTTGCTTAATGGAACTGCTGATAACATAGTGGTGCTTAATAACACAGGACACCGTCAGAGGTCTTGAGGAGCCCATGCATAAGTGGGTCTGGACTGTTTTGTTATAGCATAGTAGGTTTTGATAGTCCGTTTGAAAAAATAAAAATAAAAAAGATTCAGAGCAGTAAACCACTTTAAACTTGCCTTTTGAATGTTTTTTTTAAATAGTCATCTGCATTTTTCTTTAGTCGCCTAAAGCTCAATTACTTATTCAAGACCACAGAGTAAACATAATAAATGCTTGGAGTAGGCAGTAGGCTCTTTTTTCATTTACCAATATTCAGGGTCTGATGTAACTATCCCTCGTGTATTATGTCTTGAAAAATACTCCCTGCACAGCCCAGCAGCTTACATTAAAAGCTTCATATCTTGCTTGAATGTAAGGCAGATGAAATTGGAACCTTGACATCAAAGAGAGCTGTTAATGTTGAGTGATTAGACAAACTAATGGTATAGTTTCTGGAGCTTTAACATCAACAGGCTCAATACCTTTAGATCAATAGTTCGTGTTTATCACTGTGTCGCAGTTGTCGATCACTCACACCATTGTGAGGGCTTTAGTTCCCTCATCACTCATTCTCTTGTGGTGTGTCTAGTTAAATATGACTTCAGTAATCAATATATCAGTAGATCAAACAACTATATGCTTTGTAAAAGGTGTTGGTTTGCAACAAAAAATAATCATTCAAGCCTGCAGTTTCCATCACCTCTACACAGCATTTTAGGCTCTCTTGTTTTTTCTTTTTTATTGCCCTAAAAACTCAGAGCTTATCAATCCTATTCAGGCCAAAGGAGGCCGATGTTTTCAGCAAAAAAGCTCTGATATCCTCTGATATGTGCAGAACCCACCCAACACCAAACGTCTGACAGACAAATTAGTGGCTAGCTAGTAAACACAGCATTTAACCACATGCCAGCTAAAATACATTTATACTGGATTTGAATTCATTAGTGAAGAATAAGAACATGTGTGCTACATGTGCAAATGTTTGCTAACACATTAGACATAATATCTTAATAGGGTCCACAATGTTCTGCAGCTTGTTTCACTCTCCCTAAATGCTCAATATTAGTTAGTTAAGGCAACAACAGGTGGAAACAGGGAGGCTACAAGAGTATTATCATGTGAGATATAATGAGGCAGGCACTTGTTTATCATAAAACATCAGATTGGGGAACTTGAATTTGTAAGAACTCTTCTCTTAAAGTGATGTGTATCAACAGCCATAGGGAAATTCAAGACAAAACATCTAGTGGAAAATTGATGGGACTGTTCCAATCTCCTCTATCTAATCCCAATGTTTAGTAAAAGTAAACTAAACAACAGAGAGAGCCTTGTATTCTGAGTCACCACTGGTCCTGTTGTCACTCAGCTTGGGATGGACTGCAGCTTCCTCTCAGGGTGAGTTTGCAGCGCTGGGGCCAGTGTACAGTCACTCAAGTAAATTACAGTCTTTAGCACATTAAGTGAGATAATTTGAGAGTACATGCTGCGTATCGTTTTTTTTTTTAATATGTTAAAACTTGTTCTCAGCCCCTAAATTATTTAAGAACATGGCACAGAATGTAACGTAATGCAGTCAGGAAGTGCACATGTACTTCCCAATGTAAAATAAATGAAAATATGTGATGGCTTCAAGTTGATTTAATATTCTAGATCAATAAATTGATCCAATACCTCTTCACTGTGCTGTTTCTGTTCTACCAGTTAGGTTGGCCTACGTATGTTATACAGTTCATCACGTTCTAACACATGGACCACATCCGGTATATAACTAGAACATAAGTACAATAACTATTGGAATGACTATAAAAGCCTGACCTTGGTGCTTCTAGAAGAGAACGATAATTAATAAAAGATTTATTCATGTAAATGAAGGAAATTTCACAGATGTGTGTCAGTTAAACTAGGATATAAAAAAAATCATAAATGAACTGAGTACGTTTTGTTTACTGCATTATATTATAATTATAAAGCATTCAAAACTGAAAGTCTAAAGTCTAACACTGACAACATTTTTTTATCGTTGCAACTTTAAAATTTAGCTTACTGAAGAATATTTGGATATTCTGGTTATAGTGAGTGGCCTTTCAGAGGTGTGTAGTAACCCATGATGAATGGTGAGATGAAGCCCTGATATATTTCTCTTCCTGTGATTGGCTGATTAAGTGTTTAAGGGAGTGCACATTTTGTAGGCTGCAGTTGAAGTTGAACACCCTATTTGCACCCTGTTACACAGTACTTCAGCCCTACTTTTGTAATGAATTTATCATAGGTCAAAGTTTGCAACTGCTCTCAGTGGTATATATTCATTCCATAACAGGCAGGTCTTAACCCTGGTAGCATGAAAGTAATCCTACTGTACAAACAGAGAATAGCCAAACTGTAGGTGTAGGTGTAGGTGAAGTATTGGGCTGTGTATCTACCAGAGAAGCTTTCTATCTATGTTACCCAGAGTGTTTCCATGTCAGTAGAGCTCAGGAAGCGTATTTAATACACATCTCTGAATCACTCCGGAGAGTTCAACTGAAAGTTTGATTGGTATAAAAATATTCACTCCTCAGAGTGGGACATAAGAGTTATTTGTGAAGCTTCCTACACAAGCTCTCAGCAAGCGAATCTCCTTTCAGTGTGAATGACATCATCATTGCCAGATTCTCTTTAGTTTTTCTTAGTCTGAAGCCAAATTATAAATTACTAACAGTAGGTGTAGGTGATACAGGCTTTTAGTTCCTCTATAAGACGTCAGCATTAAAGAGCTTTGGATTTTTTGCATGGATTCATTTAGATGTATGCTTTAAGAAATGATTTCATGTGAGTGATTCAGGTGAGGCACCAATATGAGTAGGACTTTTTAATAATTAGACTATGAAATTATTTAAT
>VVAS01004672.1:3919-17033 GCA_015103295.1 Ptychochromis oligacanthus
TCTGTGTGTACTGTCATTTCAGGTTACACCCATTAACTGTTCAATCAATTAAAAACACATAAGTTCAAAAAGATAATAGTGGCTTTCAGAAATAAAGTGAAACAAAGACTATAAGCTCACATCTTGGTCTTAGTCACTCAGACAGTGTAGAGGAAAAACCCTAAATTTGAATGCTACAGTTTGTTTGTTTTTATGACTACATTGGCATTTTGTAGAGATGTACTAATTGCAGTTTTCTTGGCCAATTCCTGTTTTTTATATTTTTGCAAGTGTGATACTGTTTTGTGACGATTCAGAAGAACTATAACTGACATATACAAACAAAAATCAACTTTTCTTCAATGCAAATTTTTATTTTCAGAATAAAAGAAATTATTCAACGTTACAATTTCCCCAAAACTGCAGTAAGTTACAGGATCTTCTCTCACTGAAACAACTCTCAAAATAAAGCACTCTGCTACTGGAAAGAGGTACAGATAATTAACTGAACTGAAAATGAGATGCTGTACACCCATCTTTACCTGACATATTTTACCGTAGGAAACAAAAGCAGGTGCAACAGATTTACATAACAAAACAAATGTCAGTTACTTACAGCATTTTCCAATATGTCTATAACTTCACCAGATAACAGAATGGCCACCCTTTTTTCTTTTTCACTCGTCTCCATAATTTTCCTCATAACCGCTCTGACTGTTTTACTGCTCATACCGAGGCTCATGTCGAGGCTTCTGGCTCTGAGCTCTGGATAGCTTTAGCTTTTCTTTTGTTACCTTCTTTAAAATGCCCTTGTTCAGCTGGGTGAGGGTGATTTTACGTGTGTGATTAGGTTCGTAACAACACAGTTCGCCTTTATTTTGGCAAACTTTGTCTTCACTCACAGTAAAGAGCTTCCATGCAATGACATGTTAGCATGTGGCTATGAGTGTGCCCAACTATTTGCGTGCTCGGCTGTGTGCGTGTTGCACATGCATGAAATGGACCAGCTCATAATCAGACATATGGGAGGCTGACCAGCTGGACACCGATCTGGGCCGAGCACCCTGCAAATCGGCCGATTCCGCCCGTGTCTGGTGGATCGGTGCATCTCTAGAACTTTGTTGGCCTGCAGCCTAGAAGTAGATGATTTGAGCTCTTTCACTTCTCATTCACTTTGAATGGGGTGACGTCATGGGTTGCGGAACTGAACTGTAGATCCGTTGCTTCGCTTTGCTTCATGCTGCTTACATTGAAATTGAAGAGAAATTCAACTTTGGAATCGCCAGCACAGATGTAGGTTAATTAAATCACGTTTACCAAAATGTGCTAGTGCGGCAGTTAGCCAGTTAAATTAATGAAAATATCCTGAGGGAGTGAGGTGGTTGGCTTTGCAGTTTGCTACCAAAATGTCAGAAAATATTCAACCTGTTGTGTATGGACAAAGTAGCAGCTAGCTTGGCTAGCTTGCCTTGTGATGATTGGTTATTGTTGCTATGACAATCACACCAGCAGAGATAACCCCCTGAGATGTCGGGAACACCCACCTCAAACCTTGAAACAGCACATCCTTGTGAATCCTACTTTAATGTCTAAGCTAAGTTAGCATACCTTACTAACATTAGCACTAATTTGCCAGTGCTTGACATTTTTAAACACTTTCTGAGTAGGATTTTGAAAAGTCTGTATGTTCATTGTATTTTTTATTTATAATAAAAGAGAGAGGGAACAAATGGTGAGAGCTAAAGACCAAAACTTGAGTGGGCCATTTATGACCTCAGCCATATATTTATGTGTGCCTTTGTGATGTTTTTATTCATAAAAATATTTATTGCCATGAATCTAAATGAAAGTTATTGGGAGTCATTTATTGCAGAAATATACTCTCTGTATGCTTTATAACATGACAGGTCTTGATTTTTTTCTAACATTTCACCTCTAGTCCCTGCATTGTAATGTTTGTAATGTTTGAACCATGGCTAACAGACCTAGAGCAGCAGGATATACCACTGCAGAACTCTTAAGGCTAACCCTAACTCTAATACATTTTGCATAAACATTACTAAACACCATGATTGTTTTTTGTTTTGTTTTTTTAAATTAGGACAGTTTAGAATATCTGTCACAAAGAAAGGAAACCGTATAGGTATGATAAACACAAATAGGTCCATTAAAAAAAGCATTTCTGGTCATTTTAGTTGCTTCAATGGGTTTATCGTCACTGTATTGCACTGGTCAAAGCATTTCTTTTACTTATACTAGTGGAATGGCAATTATTAAACTGTCTTTGGAAAAAAAACCTTATTGGGAAAAAAGTGCTGTTGCTGGTGTTATGACTTTGTGCACATTGGCCACATTGGTCCCTTTGAGTGAAGGCCAGGTTTATGAGTCAGACCCCTAACGTGAATGCTCCAGTGTGTCTCTTAATCTAGAGGGCAGAGAGCAGAGAGAGGATTATTTAACATGAGCACTCGATTGGTTTAATTTGACTGAAACAATGATTGTAAAGCACTGACTAAGAATAATATCTTTATTATGGATTTCTCTCTTTGGATGTTTTAGTCGCTGGGGGGATTTCTTTTTCAATTTCATCACTGTGATAAGTCATATGAATAAGTTTTCATGGTAGCAGCTAGGATCTGCTGATGGCAGTGTGAGTATGCCAGGTTGTTTGTCCATAGCTTTGGTGATGAAATACTTATGCATCTGTTACGTGGATTGTCATAATTTTGTACAAACATTACTTGTTCTCATCTCCAGAGGATGAAACCCACTGATTTTATGATCCTATGACTTTCCCTCTAGTTGTTTTTTCTTTTTTGTGATATGTTTGAGTTCTGTTGGATTGCAGTCATATTGATGGAGACATAAGGATGAGCTGTACCAGCATCAAGTCCAATTTTAAGTTTTTCTGCTGTTATTGTTGAGCTCAAAGTCCTTCTGTGATTAAGTGCACTGTCACAGAGCGTCGAGCATTGCTATAGACTCCAAAGCCATTTTCACATATGCCCTGTAGCCCTGAAATTTTGTAGACATTACCCGGCTGAGCTGCATGTGACTTATTCCTGCTGCTCTTCATAATTGTTCTAGTTCAACTCTTGCAACTGTGCATCTTGTTTGTCACCTTCCACAAAACATCTTCCAGTCCTTGGACTTGACTGACATGACATCAGTGTCTTTTCCACTTCTTATGTTGTAAGTTTTCTTTATTTGAAAAGCATGAAACTTTTCAATAAGGGCAACCATGTGGCCCAAAGCAGGTATTTATTGCTTAGCTTCAAGTGATGACAATTTCATAATATGCCAAGTGTATTGAAGTGGCAATAATATTGACTTGTTCAACTGAGTAAAAAGGTTTTTTTCTGTCCTTTTATGAGCTTGCCTACATTAAAATGATGCAGACCAACAGAGTATCCTTGTGTGCCTGAGCTTTCATACTAGCTGCCACTTTTGATGTTTCAGCTCTTCCATGGAGGGAGTAACTCATGATGACTAGTCAGAAGAATCTGAAGACAGTCTACCTCTGCCTAACCTTCATAAATATATTAGCTTTATCTCAAAATTTTCAAAGCTAATTGGATTAAAAAAAACATCAGAAAAAGCTGATTTAAATGTTTAAATGTTCTGCATTATGAGTACTGACATGTAAAAAAGAAATGTTCTCTTGTTGTGTGCAGATACATGGGCATCGGCCTGTCTGCTCAGGGAGTCAACATGAACAGACTGCCTGGTGAGTACAATATGAATAATGTCTTTGTATTATAACCAGTAGGAGGACAGAAAGATAGACGTTTGTTAAATATATTGATGAAGATATTACAGTATAGCATGATGGTGCAGTGGTCTGCAAGAAGGTGCTGGGTTCAAATCTCCTGCTCTGGTTTCCTCCTTTAGACAAAAGACATGCATGTTAGGTTGACTGGTGATAGTAAATTAGCAGAAGGTATAGAGGTGTGCAGTTGTCTGTCTCTTTGCTTTATCCCTGTGATGGACTGGCAACTTGTCCATGGTGTACCCTGCTGTCACAGGGTGCTTTTCACCCTGTGACAGCTGGGATGGGCTCCAGCCCCACCTGCAGCCCCAAGATGGATAAGGAGATAGGTGATGGATGGATGGATGTTATAGTGGGCGGATGACTGTCAGAATTTATGATGAAGAGACGGTAGTCCTACAGGTTGGAGTCTGTGTTTGGAGTAATCAGCAAAATGGGGTTAAATAAGCATTCCCAAGGTTACTCAACAACACAGAGTGTATGGCAAGAACTTCATGACGCTATTGTCCACCATTAACGTTGGCTTGTTGAGCTGAAGCCAACATTTTTCCCACTTAGCAGTCAGATTGGACGGGTGCTTTGGCAGGCTAGGAAGATGAATATCCTGCGTCACTCTTTTTTTGTTCCATTTTGATCACACACAGCACAATCCACTCAGTACAATGAAGCAGCTACAGACTGGCTTTCCAAAACCTTGACCTTGAACTTTTCTAATTACTTACTGGCCAATAGCCTAACTCTCAGGCCTCATAGGCTTGGATTACAATCAAAGACTGACACTGTTGTGTTTACTTTAGCCTAGTTTCTACTTTCTCATCCACACTGCAAACACTGGTAAGGAGTTCATTATTAGCAGATAGAGATATTTTTAGAGCTAAAGTAGCCGAGGAGATAATGTGGATGCATGTGTGGAGGCAATATACTAAAGGTAGATAAAAAGGATGTGGAAGAAATTCATTTTGAGGATAAATCAGACTAGCTGGAGAAGTGCCAGCATTTCTGAGATTTGTGGTTGAAAGCAGGAGGAGATGATGATGCGTAGGGTTTCTGCTGTAATTAGATGCAGTTAGTTTGTCTGACGGCTGCAGGAAGAACATGTTGGGACATGTTCCTCAGCTGTCATATGCATCAGTGACAGATGATGTGGGCTTGCGCTTTTATTGCAACCTCTTAGCAATCTACCTCTTACTTTGTAATGACAGATTACAGTTTGTATTTTATATAGAGCTTATTTTTGGGCTAGAGCCTTAGCCAACACCCAGTGAAATTACTATTATATGCATAGATTTTTCTGATTATGCTTTGTACCTATCAAAGGATGTCATCACAAGCAGTTTAATCTTACAAAGTATATGAAAAATAAATTTAAATGACAGTTTATCCAACTCGACACATGAGCTCATAAGAATAAAAGGAATTATAAGGAGTTGAATGAAATTGTATAATTCATAACCATAACAGTACACAAAAGATTTTGTCAGGTTTAATTTTGGAAAATAAAAAATACCTTTACCTTTCTCCAGAGGGCGTTTCTGTATAGAACATGGACATTGGAGCAGCCACTGTTTATATCACCATTACCAGACATTGTTACAGCATAAAAATCATGGGTAATGGGGCTTTCTGATACCAAAGAAGCTGTAGTGATAGGGCCCCCTTTTAAAACTTATTTACAGTTGCACCCATATTGCATTTTGTTAGCTCCATTACCTCATGGTTAAACCGGTATAGCAGATGGATGTAGCCACTGTGAAGCCACCCATTGGTTTTTTGAAGCCTTGAGATGAGCATTTTTGCCATCACCGTCTTGGTGTTTTCAAACCAGATATGATTGACTTGTCAATCAGGAGTTGTTAGCCAATCGGCACACCCTAGATAATATTCCTTTATGACACAGAGAATGACCAAATTGAAAAAATGACTTAGTGTTTACATGACTGGGCCCATAAAATTACCAAGAAAGTGTTTACAGATTTCAGGGCAGAGGGCCGTTTTCCCATAAACTTCTATAGGACCGGAAATCTCTTTGCCAACACAGATATCTGTGATTTATTGCAACACCTTATACCTCTTTGTGACCAACTTCGCCCAGCGACTGCCAGCGACCACTCCCCAACCAGCTGTGGAATACACATTTTTCTCTAATAAGCATTGAACTCAGACTGCGGTCATTGCCATGATTCAGAGGACAAAGGTGCTGCTACAAAGGTTTAATAAGAAATGATCTTTGTCTGTTCACACATAAACATTTTATTGTGTACTTGCTGTACACACACAGCAGGGAATGCCATGACATGGGAGGTGAAAATATCTGTTTTATTCCTTGCCCTCTACTTTTCCACTGAGTTCTTTTGTTTTGTTTTGTTTTGTTTTGTTTTATCTGGACATCCGTGAATGGTTCACCAATCTCCAGTAACATAGGAGGAAGCGTAGTGGCCACTTAGCTGCTGATAACCTCTCTTAAACCCCTTGCCTCTCCCCAACCAATGAGAACACATCTCTGCTTCCACCAATCACGTCTGGTGGTTTCCAGGGCCTGTGTGGGGTCATTTGACCTGCTTATTGACTGGTTAAGATCTGTCCAGTGGCCAAGGCTTGTGGAATGCTGTGGACGCTGATGGCAGCCAGTTCAGCAGAGCCTAGATGCACAAATACACAAAGATCCCTCGTTCTCCTCTCTTCTTGATTCACGTGTTAAACGTCACACAAAGGCTCGGAACAGCGTGGAACAGTAGCGCATGGAGGGATGCCTTTTTCCAAACCTGGTCACACATCAGTTATGAAAGTATTTTTTTGTTGCTAGGATTTCACTACAGATAGTGTGTAGCCCTGGTACACAGATTACTGTTGATTGCCTTAACTCGGACTAACTCAGCATATTTGTGTGCCAGTGTGTGTTCGTCCCAAACTCTGCAGATTTATCTGTGTGTGTCCTGGGCTTGACTGATTGCTTCTCTGAGTGTTTATGTTTGTCCCCACTCATCCGTGCATCTGTGCACACTTTCACAGCGTGCTGCACATGTTCTGTATGTGCTGGTGAAGGTTATAATATTCTGTTTGTGCTATGAGTGTAACTGTATGGTGTTTGTGGAGGCTGCAGTTTATACAAAGATGTGTTTCTGTTATTTAGCTTGGTATGGAGAATATATGGAGACAATATTAGATTGTACAGTTTTTATAATGCAGTACAATTCAAACCACAAACTGCAGCATCCAAAATGATCAAATGGGTAAATTAACACTTTGACTAATTGACTTTGACAAATACTGAACATCACAACCTTATTGAAGGGAGAATGTATTGCAAGATTGTTGTATTTGACTGTTCTGGTTTTTGCTAGGTGTGCCTAAAAACTTGCAAATGTGGTGAAAGTGAAAGTCGTGCGATGAGAAATGATTTTAAAAATGCTATGCTGAACATCACACTTTCCTGGTTTCAGTGTTGTTTATTCTGTTAAAACTCTGTCTGATGGTTGATTGTTTAGGGCACATACCACTTTCTAAAAAAGGCTCTCAGCAGCTGACTCCCTGCCCACCCTTTGCTGCATGTCATCCCTCTGCTCTCTTTCACCACTTTTCTAGTCTATCTCTACTGCATCTCTTTAATGAAAGGCAAAATGCTAAAAAAAAAAAATATCTTTAAAAAAACTGTCAGATGTACCAGAGTTCAAAGCTGGAAGTGAAGATTCAAGAATCTCTGAAAAGTGAGTTGAAAGAGTGAGCATTTCACGCTTGTAACGTTTTACATCTTCGAAGATGTATCTTTATAGCAATGCAAACATTCTAAGTTAGGGATTTTTTTTCAGAGAAGGAAAGAGATTTTAACCAGAGGGAGAGAAAAATCCTAAGCATTGTAATATGTATATTATTTTGTTAATTGGTTTCATTTATTCACATATACATAAAAGACATTTTTATTTCTTAACTGGTCAGAAATAAAAGAAAAATGCACTGATTTCTGTCAAATAAGGTAACACATTTTTCTTGTCTTTATTGTACATGGACCAGTTGTACTTACCTGTGTGCTCATCTCTCAAATTTTTCTTGAATCATGTGATAAGAATCTCACCTCACTGTACTCATTCTGCAGGAAATATGTACCATGTGCTGTGATGAAAACACAGCCCCAACATTAAACCAGTATTGTGTAGGTCCTCCTTGTGTCCCAAAAACAGCTCTGACCTGTTGTGGTATGGACACGGGACCTCTGTGGATTACTGTGGTGTCTTGCACCAGGACATTGGCAGTAGATCCTGTGGGTCCTGTGGTTTGTGGGGTAGGGCCTCAGTAGATCACACCTGTCTTGGCACATCCAAGATGGTCAGTCCTTTGGTCATGTGGGACCCCACATATAATATATGTAAATATGTATATATAATATATTTTCTATGCTTTATTAATGCAAAATCTTAATTTGAAAAGAACATTGCACTAGTTATTAAATGAATGAAGTAAAATGTGACTTAATGTGTTAAAAGTTACTCAAGTAAAGTACATCAAAAATGTAATAAAGTACAGTTCTTGTGCATGTGTGTGTCCTGTGATAGTACAATGTTCTCCACTGCTGACCTCTGTGTCTGATCCTGCTGTGGAGGCCTGCCCATTTCATTAGCATGTTGGAGCAGTGAGCCTGGCTTTAGAGGCAATATCCCTGTCAGCAGATTAATCTAATACCTCACCACATGCACACACGCACACACTCACACATGAGTATATACACATGCACAAAAGAACACATGGAGACAATATGCACTCAAGTTGAAAGAAATACCCCAATGCACGGGACAGAAACCCAAACACGCACATCCAGCTGAGCTTAATACTCTATAACATGCTCACAGATACACATATGCACATACAAGTACGCATCTAATATCTTGGCTCACCCACGACCTACTTTCCCTAACTCCGCTTTGCTTTTTGGCAACGGCATTCAAACTGCAATTGAGGAGAAACACTAACAGAGCTGAAGCTGAACACTGTCCAGTTCAGGTCCCTTCCAGGCTGCTCAGTTCAGGGTGAGGAATTCATGCAAAATTCAATTAGTGCAAAACGTAAGGCTTCATCCAATTGACTTAAAGTCAAGGTCTGATTTTGTCAAGTTTAGTGTTTCCCTTGTGGTGTAGAGAAATCCTCCCATGAACATCGTTGCTGTACTGAAATCATAATGATATGATGACTTTAGATCCAGTCTGTGTGATTTACTAGACATTAGTAAGCTGGTATAAATTCAGTGGACAGCAGTGGCTGTAATTTATGTCGCTTTCTCTCATAGACAGTCTGAAACTGCATTTAAGCTTTGAGAAGATACAGGAATCCGTACCAGATCAATATTGGTACCATTTTATTTGTCTGAGATATGCAGGATAATATACACACATCATCCTGTACTGTCACTTTACATCCTCTTTAAGAATGGTATATAAATGTAGGAAGGTTATTTAAGGTCAGACTATACGGTGGGGTGGCTGCATCATGCAGTCAGTAGCACTTCATGTTCTGTCATACAAGCTTGTGCAAAGCTAATACTGTTATTTTGAAGGGTCATACGAGTTGCTGATGCAATGGTTCTGTTTACTTGAGCTACACAGTTACACTTTATTTTACTGGTCTGTAAGTCAAACAGTTTCTTGGGATGTTTCCTAATGCAGTGTGTGTATATAGGCAAAACATCTAAAACCAAGGAAATATGATTGATTATCAATTTATAATTGTAGTAAGTCTTATTTCAACAAATATGTTGCCTTGTATGGTGGCCTGTGGACAAATTACACACTTTGTTTCCAATATTAGAGAATTAATTTGATTCAAAGATCAAGATTTGCCAAATTTCCCTTGTGAGCCAAATAAAGTGACTGCGACACTGTGCATACAGTACCGCTCGATATTTTGGGATTACTTTGGAATGCTTTTAATGATTAATGGACTCATTCATCATAAGTCATTTATCATTTTTAATGCAATATTTACATGAGTGTACTGAGGCCCATTTTCAGCAACCATCAGTCAAGTGGTCCAATCGCACATTGGGTTAACAAATTTATCATCTTATAAATCTTACTGAATGATTAGCACAGCTGAGAATTGTTGTGCTGATTAAAGAAGCAATACTTGGGGCTAGTTGAGTATCTACAGCATCAGTCATTGTAGCTTCAGTTATAGTCTTAAAATGCCCCTCAAGAAAAAGATCTTTCATCTGAAACTCATCAAAGTAATCATGTTCTAAGAAATTAGGGTCCTGCATATAGGGAATTGCCAAACATTTAATACAACAATACATACTACCCTCCTCACAAACCAGCACAATCTAGTTCTTACAGTACCTGTTTCTCAAACTAGACACTCTGATGTCCTTGTCTTCATGCTGAGTTGTGCACCGGGTATGCCACTTCTCTTTCTGTTGTGGTTAGAGACTGACAGTTTGTACCTCTTGTGAATGAAGCAGAACACACCATTGTACGAATGTATGAAAGTTTTTGGGCAGTTTGATGGATTTTAAAAGAAAGTTGTTTTTGTAGGAGACTATAACCAAACCCAAATTATAATTATAGCATGATAAACCTGCATTAGGTTTTATTTTAAGAAAAAAAAAAAGACTTTTCAGACTGACCCTAATTTTTTTTAGCAGTAATGTACAGGGAAGAACTTTGTTGGTAGAGTGAGAAGCACTGTATATTAGTGATAAATAGTGATAAACTGATTTTTGTAATAGGGGAGCTGTAAAGAGACAGAAGCTAAATGGAGTGTTTCAGAACAATGCAAGCCATAATACGGGTAGGTTTAATATTAGTAGTAGATATTCATCTACACAACTGTCATGCTGGAGGATTTTTTGAGAAAAGTGGAGCATGCACTCATTCTAGGAATGTTTGAGAATTAGAAAATAAATGGATGATATATGGGCAGAGTTAACACTGATAATAGGCTGTGAAATACCCAAGAACCATGTGGTGCTATATTTAGCCAATACAGGAAACTACACATGAGGGCTGAGGAAAGCTACCTTGTTAAACATGGTCTTGGTTGCAACGAAGAAGGCAATCTTGAGCAAATTGGGAGTAACGGTCTGGACATTATTGATGAGATACATGATATGGAAAGACACAAACAGAAAAACAGACTCCCTAGAAAACCCATTGCAGTGACACTTTAAAAACCATTATACAGTGAGATTTTAAGTTTTATCAATAGGTTATAGCATGCTTCACAGACACCTTTTAGTGTAGTATTTTGAAAAGCTGCGGAATGTAAGTTTAAAAAAGTTTTAAAAGGTCAACTGATGAACTGTACATAAACTACAGGACAGGATCCTCCCAAGTGGTCCCAAGATGAACCTGATGGGACATAAGATATTTGATTTTGTGGTCCATAACAACAACTAGTAGTGACACTTGGTTTAAACAACCATACATTCAATATCTGACTCAGTATGAACTTCTTCATACTGTCATCAACTGTCCTGTAAATGCACCACTAATTAGCAAATCTTAATATTCTAGTGAACAAACCTAAGATGGTAAAAGTTTTAAATAATGTGCTTACAAGCTTCTGAGCACAGCCATAACTGTTGATGAGGGGTCACAAGCACATATTGCTTAATCCAAAGGGCTCTCAAGTCCAAAGGAATCACTTAATTGGAATTTAACCAACTGGCCTTTTTTCACTGAACACATCATGTCACAGTGGTAAAGCAAGAGTGAAAGAGTTTAGCTGCTTCACTTTCTCAGTCCTGGCTCACCACACTAGGATTAGTAAGGTCTGTATTTTTCCTACCACAGCAAGACACATTGACTGTCTTCCCTATCCCTAGGGCTCAAGTAGACTGCTCTTTCCAGGAAGTTTCTTAGCATATTATTAGGACATTATTTGGGATGCACTGATACATTGACCAAATATCCGTTATAGCTGATATTGGCCTTGTTAACTGTTGAAGATGGCATTTACCACTGTGGGGGGCAGATACATATCTGTTGTGTTAAACGCTGAAACACTGTAAGCTGAAAGACTTTAAAACAGATCAGTTTTTTTCACAAAGAAGATGTCTTTGTTTCCTTGACACAAAGGGGGAAAAATAAAAAAAATAAAAAGACTGAAAAATAATGTCCATTTCATCTTTGGCTGTTGGCCAGATTGTTTTAAACATCAGTATGAGCTTGGAGTTTCACAATCTGAAAAAATTCAGCATCACCAAATATAGTGTTTATTACTCTGTATGATGAGTTCTTACTCAGTTGCAGTAAGACAGGATAAATAACTCACCTTTGTTGCATACACATGCATCACTACCAGCAGGAACAAGAAATTAGTGTATGTAAAAAGTACATCATGACGTCCTCTTCTCTTCCCTGGTGCCCTTTACTCTTCTTTACTCTCTTTACGCCTCCTGTGCTGCTGTTCTTGTTGGCAGTGACTCACCAGTTTCTTTACACAGACAAGGTCCTCCTGCTGGCCATCCGGGTGGATGGCCTGCAGACTCAGAAAGTGTGATTTTTTTTTTTGATTTTTTTTTTGAGACGCCCTGCAGGCAGCAGCAGTCAGATGGGAAAATTTGAGTTGCGGAAGTCAATGAGTAACCATCTTCCCTCCTTTAGCAGTGACATCAAGCAAGGCACTTCACATCAGCTGCTTATAGTTTTCATACTGAGCTGTTCCCATTTTATGCGTGCAGCAATAAGACTGAACAGGATGGTACATGTGTTTGTCACAGAGGTTTTGATTACAGACACATTTTTCACATGGGGTCAAGTATTAAATGCAAAAGCTAATCCTAATCCTTGTCCTATTTTAGGATGGGACAAGCACTCATACGGTTACCATGGAGATGACGGCCACTCCTTCTGCTCCTCTGGGACTGGCCAGCCATACGGGCCAACATTCACCACGGGTGATGTGATTGGCTGCTGCGTCAACCTCATTAACAACACTTGCTTTTACACCAAAAATGGGATCAGTTTAGGTTGGTGTACACGTTAAGATCCTTTTATTTTAAATTGATTGATATAGTATCATTTAGCATCAGCTGGAACCAACATATGTATACTTAATTCTAACTGGATTTGTCTTTTTGTCCATTAGGTGTTGCCTTCACAGACCTCCCTGTAAGTATTTATATCTAATATGTTTTCTAATTATAATCTTTCAGTGCCTTCCTTTTATTAATATGCCCAATTTTAGTCGCCTCAGTTTTGATTCTATGTAAATGATCCTGACCATGTAGCTGCCCATCTAATTTCAGTTTATGTTGGCAATTGGGGTTGGAAATCTTTTTTTTCTTTTTGACCCAGTGGCCACTGTAACTGAAATATATTCCTCTACAGAAAAAAAAAAAAAAAAAAAAAATTTACCACCCACAACAAAAAAAAGTTT
>VVAS01004681.1:0-11469 GCA_015103295.1 Ptychochromis oligacanthus
TCTTCCAAGTTCTCTCTCTCTCCATTTGTGGATAATGACTCTCACCATGGTTCACTGGAGTCCCAGAGCCTTAGAAATGGCTTTGCAACCCTTTCCAGACTGATAGATGTCAGTAACTTTGTTTCTCATCTGTTCTTCAGTTTATTTAGATCGTGGCACGATGTGTTGCTTTTTGAGATCTTTTAGCCTACTTCACTTTGTCAGAAAGGTTCTATTTAAGCAATTTCTTGATTCAACAGGTCTGGCAGTAATCAGGCCTGGGTGTGGCTAGTGAAATTGAGCTCAGCTTTCTAAAAAATGTGGTTAATCCAGATTAATTCATGAGTTAACAAGGGGGACAATTACTTTTTCATATAGGGTCAGGTAGTCTTGGATATGAAATCATCATTTAAAAACTGCATTTTGTATTAACTCGGTTTATTTTTGTTTAATATTAAAAACTGTTTGATAATCTGAAAGATGTAAGTGTTATGCAAAAAACTAAGAAATCAGGAAAGGGACAAATACTTTTTCAAGGCACTGTATTCATTGTTGGACCAGCACTGTCCCAGCAAATATTGCCCCTTGAGGCCTATGTAGGGGCACTGTTGCCCACAGTGGGCAGCTCACTGTGATGGCAGTGGTGTTGCCCACCTGAGGGCGCACCTGCCCGCTGCCCAAGTGGTACTCCAGATACTATACCTCCCTCCGTCCAACTACACATTTCTCCGGGTTGGCAGTGAGCCCAGGCTGCCCCAGAGACTCCAGCACCGTGGCCACCCACTGCATATGCACAGGTCAGGTATTACTGTGGATAATAAGGTCATCAAGTTAGGTAGCAGCATATGCAGTATGGGGTGCAGCACCCTGTCCATGGCTGGAGCACCAAACAGGCCAAAAGAAAGTGTCACGAATTGATCCAGCCTGTATTGAGTGGAGAAGGATGATTTTTTCTTTTTGACTCTGGAGGGAATCTGCCAGTAGCAGATTAAATCCCATGTCATGAAAAACCGAGCAATTCCCAAAAGCTCATTGATCTGGGACATAGGATAGGCATCAAACTGTGAAACAGCATTCACCTTGCAATAGTCAACAGTGACCAGTATAAATCCATCCTTCTTTACAACAAGAACGATGAGGCTACACCAGGCGCTATGTGACTCTTCTATCACCCCCATTTCAAGCATTGCTTTCAATTCTTTCAGAACCACTTTTCCCTTGTGTTCTGGTAATCTACAGGGCCAAGAACAAACTGCCACATCCAGAGGAGTCTCAACATGATGCTTTATGAGATTAGTGTGATCTGGTGAGGGAAGAACACAGTGTGGCGGGGGGAGAACACAAAGTGCTGCTGCAACTCAGGCATATCAGCTCTCTGGGCTGGTGAGAGATGGACATCACAAAGGAGTGGAGGGGATTGATGGAATTTGGTACCGTTGGCCCCAGCTCATCTCTATCATTCACCTGGCTCACCAGAGAGACAGGCTCTTCCTCGCTCCATGCGTTCAGGAGGCTGAGGTAGTAAACTTGCATCACTCTGCCTCTGTCAGATCATACAACCTCATAATTGACTTCCCTCACTCGTCATGTGACCTCAAAGGGTCCTTGTCACTTGGCAAGTACTTTAGAGCTGGAAGAAGGGAGGAATACAAGCACTTTTATCTCCCGGTGAAAACTGTCTGGTTCTGGTTCCTGTGTTTCACAGCCCCTGTTGACATTCCTGGTCCTGGAGCAAATTTTCACATGACAACTGACCCAAAGTGGGAAGTTTTGCTCTCAGGTCCATAATGTATTGAATCTGATTTTTCCTGGGGCTCAGACCTTCTTCCAAGTTTTCTTTAAGTAGGTCCAAAACCCCTTGTGGTTTTCTCCCAAACAGCAGTTCAAAGGGAGAAGATCTTATGCAGGCCTGGGGCATCTCCTGCACCGGAAACAACAGAGGACCCAGCTACTAGTCCTAATTGCATTCATCGTCAGCAATGAACTTACAAATCATGGATTTCAGAGTCTTATTCAGACGCTCAACCCGACCATCAGTCTACAGATGGTACACACTTTTCCCAACAGACTTAATACCCAGTAAATCATGCAGTTCTTTTACCGCGCATGACATGAACAATATGCCCATGTCCATCAGAATCTCTTTCCGAATTCCAACGCAGGAGATGACCTGAAAGAGTGCCCATGCCACTCTCTTTGCAGAAATGTTATGCAGAGGCACTGCTTCAGGATATCGAGTTGCGTCATCCAATAGAACTAACATAAAGCAATATCTCTGTGCACTCCGAATGAAATGGCCCAATGAACTCCATGCCAGTTCATTCAAATGGAACCTTGTAAGTGATAACAGGTGCAAAGGCACTTTTGGAATGGCCACTAGGTTAATCATATGGCATTCAGGACAGGATTGTGGTCAGGATTATTCATGATGAATAACAGTTTGTTTAGTGACCTCCTCTACACCACAGCTTCAAATATGTCCAGTTTGCAGACAGTCACAGAGCCAGCCTTCCTGATCAGTTTATTCAGTCTGTTGTCACCAGCTCCAGTTCTGCTCCCCCAGTATACTGTGCTTGCCACAACCAAGAGACAGATAATCTCCAACATTTTGCTCCACACATTGAAGGATCTCGCTGTGGTGTTTGTGGTACACACTTGTCCCTTTACAAATAAAAATTAAAATATTAAAAAAAATACACACTTTTCATAGAAAATCTTGTCAAGATTTTCTTATTTTATATAATGCCATTTCCTTTCATTGGTACAAGAAAATTAAATAGTCTTATTTAAACATATTTCAAATGGGAAGCATTTTTGTAATACTTCGGACTGCAATGTGTTTGTGTATGTTAAACTTCAGAACCTTTGTGTCTACTCCACACATACAGTTAGGTCCCAAAGGTTTTGGACAATGACACATTTCTATAATTTTGCCTGAAACACCATCACAGGGGTTTTTAAATCAAACAATACAAATTTAATTTAAGTGCAGAGTTACAGCTTTAATTGAAGGGGTATGGCAGCCATACTCCATACTTTTCTCTTCCGATCATTCTGGTAGAAGTTAATCTTGGGCTAGTCTGCCCAAAGATTGTTTTTCCAGAAATGGTCAGGCTCTTTTAAATATTTTCTGGCAACGTCTAATCTGGCCCTCCTGTTTTTGAGTATAACCAGTGGTTTCCACCTGTTGTAAACCCTCTGTATTTACATTGATGAAGACTTCTCTTATTTATAGACTAATCATGGCCTTCTTTACAAACTACATCTTCTAAACTACATCTCTTTGGACTCATATTGAAAATTACATTGAACAACTAACATATACAAGTTCAACAGTTGGAATCAACTCCAGAACTTTTTATCTGCTTAATTTGTCATGGAATAATGATAATAATTATAGCCATGAAACTGCTTGCCAGTCAAGTGTCCAATTACTTTTGAGCTTCTGAAAATGGGAACTATGTATAAAATTGTCTGTAATTCCTAAGTAGTTAATGCAATATTTTTGTTAAACCTGTTAAATTAAAATTAAAACCCTGCACTTCAATCACATCTTGATTTTTTTTTATTTAAAATCCAGTTTGGTGATGTACACAGACAAAATTAAATAGAAATGTGTCATTGTCCAAGTACTTATGGATCTTAAAGTATATATTTATTGTTTTTGTCAGGCTCACTTGAAAGTACTGCAGAAGTCACTGGATCCTGCCAAGGTTTTTTTCCGGCAGCAGACTCTTTGTGGCACTTTGGCTGGAAACTCCTGTCCAGTAGTCACCATTACTGCCTGTCCTGCCAGCAGAAGGTGGAAAGACCTGCACCAGTTGCGTAAGTAGTGCTGTGTGGTCCAGGTACTACTCATGTCAGGGGTACTTAAATGTGTTTACACATTCACATTATGAGGATGTGTCCCCATAACGGATGTTTTCAAATTTAAAGGTGAATGCAGTTTTCAAGGTTCTGTTCATGGATTTGACAAGTAGTAATTATGTTCAAGGTTAGAATAGCTGTTGAGGAAATGCAGGTAAGTCAGGTCAGTGGGCCTCATTCACTGATACTGTATGTTTGGAGAAATGTTCACACATTTGCACATAAAACTACCACTGGATTTATGCCAAGTGTGCACCAGCCAATGTTGTTATTCCCACCTTTCGTTCTCATTCAGACTCATTCTGAATTAAGATGTGTATGTATACTGTCACATTTCTCTATATAAGAAAATATGGTAACACTTTATATTACAGCTCGGTAATGATGAGTTGAGAAATACTTTATTTATCCCATAACTGGGAAATTATTGGGTTAGAGGAGTTAAAACGATGAAAAAATAAAAATATAATAACATGGTAATAGTATGGTAATAACGTGGAAATAAAGAGGTAATAACATGTAATGCCATTTAATTACATGTAATTGACAAAGCAATAATCAGTAATAGCTTGATAACTGTGGTTTTTAGCAATGTCTATGAGGCAAAACCAGTTCATAATAGTATAGTAGTATTTTGGCAACAATATACCACCTGTAAGCAATAAAATGGCATTTGCTGTCCAGTATTTGAAACTAAACAACTTTAATGTAGTGACATTAATTTGGTAGTAACCTCATACAATAAGGTAATATATGTTGATGTTTTTATATATTAGAAAACTATTACCATATTATAATGCTGAAATGAATCCTACCTTATATCCTAACAATTGTCCTTTATTTGAAGGTAATAATGTAATTATTATATGCTTGATACTTTGGCTTATTACCTGGAAATAGTAGTAGTAGTGCTATTCTGCAGTACCAATGAATCAGGGTTGCAAAATGCAATACTACCGTTTTCTATTTAATTTACTAGTGACAATAGTTTAAATCAAATGCCCAGAGGTACGTATGCATCCATCCATGCATCCATTTTCTGCTGCATATCTGAGTCCAGGTTGTGGGGGTAGCATTCAAGAAGAGACACCCAGAACTCCTCTCCCAGCCCTCCTCCTCAAGCTCTTCCAGGGGGAGGTGTTCCTGAGGTGTTCGTAAGCCAGCTGAGAGATGTAATCACTCCAGCATATCCTGGGTCTGCCCCGGGGCCTCCTCCCTGTAGGACATACCTGAAACACCTCACCAGGAGGCATCCTAGTCAGATGCCTGAACCACCTCAACTGGCTCCTTAAGATGTGAAGGAGTAGCAGCTCTACTCTGAGTTCCTCAGAAACATTCAAGAAAAGTTCAAGAAGCCCCTATGAAGAAAAATTGCAAGAGACCAGTTCACCCTGCTTGGGACAGACGCCTGCTCCAGACCTGAGGAGGGAGCTTGAGGGAGAGCACTTGGTGGCTGGGCCTTAGCCCATGGGGACTTGTTGGGCGCAGGAGGCACTGTAGGGGTTGGATACAATGTGTGTCGGACAGCAGTTAAGGGCGGAGGCCGGTGGTCCGATCCCCAGCTGTTGAAACTAGTAACGTCTTGTAACGTCACCTTATTTTACCTTTACAGCCTAAATCTAAAAGATGAACTCAAACCGTGTGCATAATTCTCACATTGTTTCCAGTTCTTTTTCACAACTTGACATCAGTGAGGCGACACTGGATAACAAAAGCAAGCAAACAAAAAGAAATGTGCTTGAGGTGAAAATGATCTAGATTCTTTCAGTTTCTGATCAAAGGAGGAAAAAGAAAGGAGAGAGTCATAATATGATAAAGGGATAAAGGTAAAGAGGCTCATTCATCTTAGAATTAAGGACTCGCTGTCACTTTGTGATAGTAAACAGAAAATGAACATATTTTTATTCTCAGCAAAGACTCGTAGCAACAATTTGTCCATGACAGTCTGGTTAAAATGTTCTTGAGACAGAAAAGTGTTGATAATGATTGAATGAGTAACAAGAAAGTAAGGAAAACTTAGTGTACAGTAAAAGCTTTTTGCTGCTATTATGAAGTATGATCTTGGAGTAAATGAAGGTGTTAAATTAATCGAAAGTGTGAATATAACAGAGCCTGAGGTTTTGGAGAGGGTGCAGCTTAAATTGTGCTTGGTGTAGTGTTGGAGGTTTGCACACTTACCCTCTGTTGGTGACGATGGCTTTCTTCAGTTGAACGTAGCTAACAGGAAAAACTCCCTGGAGAGACAGAGACAGAAAAGAATAACAGTGAAGAAAGATGATTAATCATCCTCTGCTTCCCACTGAATAACACAGAGAGGCAGATCAAGATAAACACATGTAGAGTAAAGACCATCTTCTCTGTGCAGCTACAAAACATGTGCAGTGTCTCACTGCTGCACTGCTCAATAATTCATGTAAGATAATGTGAAAGTTATAATGGAAGCTGCTGGAAAGCCAGGCAGGTTGCTTCATTTCTTTTACCGGAGAGCTCACATTGCAGAGTCAGTAGACACACAGAAATGCCTTTTTTGTGAGATTAATACCTGTAAATGTGTGACAGTGGAAGTGTAACTGATATCCCTCTGATGGTGTTGTTCCTACTAAAGCAAGGCTTGTTCTGCATTGAAAACATAGTAAAAAAGTCCACATAAAGATGAGACTGTGGTGGATATAAGGACCAAGCACAGGAACCTTTCACATACAAGACTGGGGTTTGTCTCCCACGTGAAACCAAAAACAAATGTGAAAGTGTTATTTTTAGACTAAGTGAACTTATTTTCATTTTTTTTTTCTTTTTGGTTTTTTCAATTTTTTTGTCAGAGCTCTGTCATGACCCAGTTAAGAAGCCATGACAACAGAAAGAGACACACAGGACAAATAACCATTTCATTTCACAAAAACATGAAATTAAGTGTGGAAGTCAGCACTATCAGTGTGAGTGTGTAAGTGGAGGAGGGAACAATATGGAGGTGGACATGTTGAGAGGCAGAAAATAAAGGTGCATAATGAAGATGGGCTCTAAAAGGACTGAGGAAGGGTGGGGTTTATATAGGAAACACTGGGTCCAGCTGTCTCCAATTGACCTGATCTGCTGGTCTGCTCTACCCAGCTGCTGCAGAAATACACTGGTCAGAAAGACAAGCAGACTATTGCAGCTGTCCTAACTGTCTTAAAGCTCTGCAAAGATCATGGTTTCTGTTAAAGCAGACCTGTTCACAGGGTTAACCACGTATGAAAAAGCCTTTCTGCCAGAAAGCCGTGAGAACACCCATGTGCAGTATTTTTCCAATCCTGAGTTGCAAAGTGATTACACTGGAAAAATGTGATTGGCCACTTCCAGCAACGGTCCCAGGGCCACACAGATTATTACTTTGTAAGAACGGGACCAACATAGCCATATCAGATCACACTCCAAATGAATCAGGCTGTGGCTTTTTATTTGGAATAACAACAAAACAGCAGGTGGAAAAGCTGTCATGAATGATGTATGGTATGGTCCCAGTGTCAAGTGTTCCACTAGAGATTTAGTAAATTCAATTAATTGATTATTAACTTTACATTTAAAATATTCTTATTAGATTTATGTTTATTTTATCACTTTTTAGGCTTACTTTATAAGCAGTCACTTCACAAAGCTTGTGCTCTACCTCTAGGGTAAAAATCTCAAATGCACGGGTCATTTTTCAAACAGTACAACATATCGAACCACTAGAGGCCCTGAACTGATGAGGCAAATATTAAAATCCTATTGCCTATATACTCCAGAGTGCAGCATTAAGTATAGAAAAGAGAAGACAAAAGAGTTTTATATGAAATTATTTGACATATTTATTGTCTTTTCAGGGTTGACTGACATGATTTATGCTTTTACTCGGTTCTCTTTCTCACAGCCCACTGTAACTTCTTATAGAGTGACACCCACCAAACCCACATCAATCAGCAGTAATAACTGACCACAGTCATGTGCTCATAAAGCGTGTGTCGCTCTGCTGTTTTGCTGTTGAGCCATGGGAAGATGAGGCATCTTTGGCTTTTCTGAGGGAGTTTTTTTTTTTTAGCTGGACGGACTCCTGACTTTTCACACGTTACCTGCAGGATATTGTGAATCCCCTTTCCTTTTCTTCAGCTATGGTCACATCAACAAAAAGCCAACATTTTCCAGGAAACTATGTAGCTAGAAAATGAATTTTCTAGCTTCCCAAAGTTAGTAAAGTACTGGTAATGTACATTTCTAACTACATCAAAAGTACATTTCTAATTTCTTGCATTGTTGAGGCAGTCAAAGTAATTGCAAGAGATTTACCACTGTTAACTCCTCTTGGGAGCAATAATTGAAGAAATTTTAAATACAGGGCAGCAAACACTGCAATTTTCTCAAAGCTGCTGGCACCTAATGTCAAATTCAGGCTACACAATATAAGCCCAATTATGCCCTGAACCAGACAATGTCGCTGGTTTGGGTCCAGAAAGAAAATGGGCATCACACGTGACAGCCGATTACTTCATTTTGTAGAGTGTGACATAATGGATGAAAAACAATATTGTTTCTGGAACATCGTGAAAGAAGGACTGGCATGTTGGAGTTTTTTGGTTCGTTCATGACAGTTCCGTCACTTATTTGGCTGACCAATAAGAACAAAGAGCACTCCATCAGTTGATGCTGAATTAATGTTGCTGCTGTAGCTATGTAGAAATGTGAAATGGTGTAACAAGAAAGGTAGTAAAATACACATTGATTCAGCTGCCCTTGTTTTCTAGTGCCTCCTTCTGATGATAACGCTGAAGCAGTGTTTATTATGACATGTCTCTCAGTTATGAAAAGGCAAGATTTTACATCTCTATAATGGGCCTAATCTGACACAGTGAACATCATAAGAAACTGTGTAATTGTGTAGTCTGAACCAGGTATAATAAAAATACCGAGATGTTGCTGTGTTGCACCAGGTTATGGCAAACATTTAAATCCACATGGTTACTGTCACTTAAGAAAGAGCAGAGTGGATGATGTGAAGAGACATTTTAACCTAAACTAGAATATTTTCTTAAACTTAACCAAGTAGTTTTGGTACCTAAACATAACCCGTGAATGATGTACAAATGAAAATAACCAGTGAATGAAAACAAAAAGGGTTGTTATCTTTTAATATTTTTGAGGCTGGTGTGCTACAGCACCAATGGCAAAAGACATCTTGTGTGTATCACTGCAACAGCAGTGGTATCTGAAAAAATTGCAGTGCTGGAATCCTGGTATGAGAATGTATTGTTTTGCACTTTGTGCCATTCAGTCGTCACATTGTCTGATTTAAGCACTAAATAGCTTTTCATTTCCATGCTCTAGTCTATTGCAAAAAAACAAACAAACTAATTCTTCATCATTAGTAGCCTTAGGCTCATCTTCATCAGCAAAGCTGTTTTCATCAAGAGCACAACAAAACCACTATGCAATATAGTCGCAGGGTAACAGCATACAACAAAGGTATGCATGTGAGGGTGGAGCAAGTTTCCTCAGCCGCATGTATTGCCCCTGTTATGTGGACCCACTGATTTCCAGTGTTACTCTGTGGGTGCCTTAATTTTTCAAGTGTACAAATAAGCTTCACTTCTTGCAGTGGTCCAGTTTCTTTGAAATGAAACTACTGTGCATGCTCGAGGCTCTCCCATTTTATCTTTACAAGCTACAAATAGTGATTACAGTATTCTTGTGCAAATGTGGAAGTAATGAGGTATTTTGTGTCACAAAATCTTTGTATCTCCAGTGACTGGAGAAACATTTTTTATGTAAATTGCGACTGCAGAAAAAAGAAAAACTGTTTAATTTACAAAGTATGGCTGGAGCTGCAGCAGTCTACTGAGGGAAGCCTTCACACTGTGGGGATTTCATTCATATTCAACTACATGTTTTAATGGGGAGAAGAAGAGCAGAAAAAAAGAGGAGGGAATCTATTTTAGGAATGGATGTGTTCATGCCAGTTTGTGCTTGGTCTTTTGTGAAAACATCCTTGTGTACATGCATTTGTGCATGTGAGTCTGTACCCTGTTTATGTACTCCTTCCCTTGTCAGCGAGGCTGCATGCCGATGCAGAAAATGTATGTACACTATTAGTGTAGGAGCCAGCATGTCTGCTTCTGTGTGTGTGTAGGTCTGTGTCCTATGTGCACTCAGAAAATGCGGCCTCCGGCGGTTAGGAAAGAAAGCCACCCTTCGCCATTATGAATAATAACCCTGGTGTCTCGTAGGTAGCATTTTAGCTGCTACTCCTGTCAACAGAGATATATTCTGCTATGGCTGTCAAAATCCCTTTTAGGTCAAACATGGCATAGTAAAACACAGGGGAGCAGCCTTCTTTGTTATTCAAGTGTAAATGTATTTTTGAAAGAGACAAAAAGGGTGTTAGATAGAGAGAGAGTTGAAGAGAAACCTATAAAGTCAGTAAGAAATGAGAACAACAGTGCTAAGGAGAGATAGAGTAACTGTGGTTAGCCATGCATGTGACAGGAGCAGTTCAGAGGTGCTGGTCCTGCCTCCTGAGAGCTCGCTCAATAACCTGTCTGCCCAGAGCCATAAACACAAAATGTGCTTTTCACAGTCGTACTGACCTCACAACTCTGCTCCATGGCTGCTCATTTCAAACTCACAGGACTCTGTACTCTTCTGTCATCTCATTGCTTAACGTGATTCATCAATTTAACCTTTGGATAACGTTTACACAAGTATTGTACATTCTGAAGTATTTGAACATGACTTAAAGTGGACATATTACAGTTTTCCTAATTTCCTGTCAGGAAAACATATGAAATGTTTTTATATATAAAAACACACACACACACACACACTGGTAGAAAATGGATTGATATACAGTATAATGTCACAACAGTGGATACATAAATAGGGCCAAAGTTTTAAGTAATGAGGTCAGTGTATCTGCAAGTAATTCCTGTGATGCAAACGCTCAGGCTTCATACTGCTCTAAACACTCAGTTTCAGGTAGTTTTTTTTCTACTCTTGGTTCAGTATGGAGTCAGTGCAATCAGGTATCCCTATGGCTCTGAACACAGAAGCCCCACCCACCCGATGTGTTTACAAGGGGCAGCCAATCAGAAAAAGTTATATGGGAGAGGAGATAAAACAGTTCTGGACAAAGGTTGAACTGATGGGCTGCATCCAGGCTCAGCATAAGATAAACACGGATTAATTAGAACTGTGAGTCATGCAGAGCTACTCCAGTAGAGTCTGAGAATCAAAATGTAGAGCTATAAATGAATGTAAGATGTGGAAAACAGGACTTTGACTTTCAAAAGAACTGAAGCGTGCTACTTAAAGTTATGGCTCACAATAGATTTTCATGTCAAAACATTTCATGGTCAGAAAAACTGATGATAATGATATCATTGTGATACTGATAAAGAACATTTGAAAGAGCAAAAGCTGTCACTCAGACTCATGAATAATTTTAATGTATGTTTAATGTAGGTTTTTTTGTTTTTTTGGAAAATAAACTTTTCACATGCATGGAGGTGGCGAGAAAATCTGTAACCATAACTGTACAAAAGCATACAGAAAGAACTATTACAAAATTATTTACAATATTACCTTTTGTCCATTATTGATATTTTAGTTTTAAAT
>VVAS01004721.1:4134-17229 GCA_015103295.1 Ptychochromis oligacanthus
AGTAAAAAATATTGTTGAAAAATGAGGGGAAAAAAAAAAAAAAAAAACATCAGTCAAAGCAGGACACTGAGTTTGAGGCATTAGTTTCTTTCCTCCTGCAGACACACATGTTGGGAGCGACAACATAAAGGGCCCTCTTCATTCTTTCATGTTCCTTCGGTGCCTGATGGTTTGATGTTTCGGCTCCTCCACCGCTCCCAGACACCAAAGACCGGGGGCCTGGGGGCACTTTGCTTTCATCCGACTCTCTGTTTCCCAGCCCAGCGTCAATCCCATTGCTATGGTGACTGCAGCATTGAACCAGGGAATAAGCGCAGGGGTCCATTGTGCCATCTGCAGATGTTTACAGTGGTTTTCAGAATACCCTCACTTGTTATGCCAGTCAAAGCAGCCAGCAGGCAGAGATTAAAGACATTTTTGTCTGTTTTATATTTGAAGTTTTGTATGATATAACCATTTGTGGATACGTTCTCTTTATTCTAAACATTTTGTCTAGATTAAATGAAGGCATTTATAATTTTGTAGTGTTGCAAGAAGATCTTTTGTTTTCTAGACACAGGGATGGCTCGAGTAGAACAAGGGGTCAAGAGTAAGATTAGCCATGAATGTGGACCCAGAAATACATCAATTTTCTAATTTTGTCACAGCAGACAGTTTGTATTTCCATACAAACTACTGTGTGCTGATGTGTTGAGCAAATCAATAAACTGTGCTGTTTTGTTTTTAAAGTGTGATCCCATTAAATTTTGGCTTCTTCTCTGATCTGATTCAAGGTTTGTCACAGTACTGTTGGTATGTCAGTCCAGTGGATTGTTGCAAAATGATTTATATTTTAGGAGGTTTGAAGCTTGCTCAGATCAGAATTACTTCATGTTACAATGCTCATAGGGGAAAAAAAAAAAACAAAAAACATACAAATGTCTCCATATATGTAGCATAAGTACAATACGTAATTTAGCACCTCTATAGTGGGCCCACAAAGGACAGCACACAGAGTCGATACCAGATTGCAGAGCAAAGTGCAGTGTCATTACACTACACCAAATGGGCCCATTAAAAGCATGTTAAAGAGGAGTGGATGAATGAACTCCTGGCTTAGGTCCAAATTACTGAGTGCGGATGGAAGCAAAGAAAGGCCTTAAAAATTCACATTTTTTTTCTCCCCCATTTCACTTTTGTATAATAATATTTGCAGTACATTCAGCTCAAATTAGTTCAACTCTGGAAACCAATCACAAAGTTAAAGTGTAAGGTATAAGAGATGTGCAGGCAGGTAGGTGCTGCATCAGCAGTAATGCAGGTGTTGTCTCTGACCGGTATGTTGAACAGAGAGGTGAACTGGGAGGCAAAGTGTTCAGTTTACAAGCCAATCTAAGTTCCAGCCCTCACCTGTGGATGTGTGGACAGTGATTTAAAAAGAATTACACATACAAGCAATCAAAATGAGTTTCTTCCACAAGGGTGGCTTCATTCCAAAAGGAGCCAGCTAAGGGGGTTCTAGCATCTAACTAGGATGCCTCCTAGGCAGGAGAAGCTGAGAGGAGACCCCAGGGTAGACTGAAAACTCACTGGGATTCCTCAGGGGAACCTGATAAAGGTTACTGAGGAGAAGAGGTTTGGAATACACTGCAAGAGGTGTAATCTACCTCAGATAGACAGAAGAAAGTGGATGGATGGAAAATAGGTGATCTTTTTTTTTATGACAAATTTCTTGTTTACTCCACAAAGGACTGAAATACTGCCATACCACATATATGGACACAGGCCGTTTAAGGTAAACACCTGATTAAATGAACACCACTATAGCTTGCCTGGTTGAGCAGGCAGTCCATATGCCAAAGGCTACTGAAGTGGCATGGGTTCGAGTCTGGCCCAGACCACTTTGTGTGTCATTCCCCCAACTATCCCCGTTTTCCTGTCAACTCTCTGTACTATCCTGTCTAATAAAAGACTAAAATGCAAAATAATTAAAATTATTTAAGAATTAAAATTCATGGTTACATTGTATAATTAGGTGTTCAGCTGCTAATAAAGACTCATGCTAATATGGCCTTTCTTTTCTATCACTCCCTGAAAAGTGTGTGTGTGTGTGTATGTCACACAAACAAAAGAAAGAAAATCTGTCATAGTGTATCCGAATAGATTATGGAGTAATGATGCAGCAACAACATACTGCAGCAAATGGACGACAGTAACCCGACATGATCCTTTGCTAAAATGCCTCAACCGATCGTGCCAGCACATCGGCTGAATCATGTAGCAAGTGAGAGGTTTGTATGCGTCATCATGTCCCAAGGAAGGGTGTGAAGTGGGCCCTTCACCTAAATTAATCTCAGTCAGTGAAACAGAAATGATTTGTACTGGGGCTCTCCTGTCAGAGCTCAGTATCAAGGTATTTGTCGTTTAGTAGATACTTTTTACCCAGTGACTGACAGCACGAATGCATTTGGGGACCCCAAGAGCTGCAAACCCTGAGGCGTGACAGGACTGCACACTCAGCTCAGAGGATTATGAACAAGTTGATATGCAGAAGCTGCCACTCCAGCTAAAATATCAAAAATGAAGAAAAGGCAGACAAAGCCAACAATGCATCTAGTTTCTACATTTGTTTTGTGGTTCAGCTTGTTATTGGAGTTCACCTCAGTTTGTCCAAGGCCTTGTGGAAGATGCTCCAATTACAGCTGAAAAGCTGACCCCTCAATTGTTTAAAAAACAAAAACCTATAAAAACCAGGATATACAGGATGTGGTAACGGTGACGAAAACTATTATTATTCTGCGCTTCTCTCACCGGTAAGAAATATTGAAGCCAGTCAGGTTGTAGGCAGCATCACTGAAGAAGTGCAACAGGGCGTAGCCAGACTGAGACACCACCTCTGGAACGGTCTCATTCCCATATCGCTCAGGAACAATCAGACCACTGCAATAATAACCCAAAAGACAAGTTTAAGGTGTTTTAAATAATATTTCTACACACCTTACTCCAAACATTGTCACATATTTGAAGGCCAAGCGTTTAATAAATGTAAAGCACTTTTTTGGGGGTTTGTAAATCCTTTATTAGTTTTCCTCATTTAATACTTAAACCTTAAAAACACTTTGATTCATATGATAAATCCATCAGATGCTTTTCTTCAGACAACAGAAACAGTGCACACAGACTATCTGTAATAAGATCCACACCACACCATATAGAAGTACCTGAAAGCAGCGAGAAGGGGCGCATAGATGGAGTCTCCATCGTACACGTAGAGATGGTCCCAGCTGCATTCAGTAGCAAAGTGGTTGAACCGTAATCTCAGAATGGTGTTGGGCCTGTAAAACACAGACAGACACAGTAGGGTCAAGTTCTCGGACCTTAGTTAGTTTGTTCGGGCTTGTTCACAGCCTTTACTGCAGTAGCAAAGGTCAGGCTTTGCAAATTTCAAAGCTTTATAAATATCAGACCTTATCCCAACAATCAGCAGCCAGTGCACTCCTCTGAGGAGGTGCCAAGCACTCTGAAAAATGAAATAATTGATTCCCACAAAGATAGGCAAGGCTATGAGAAGATAGGAGTCTTTAGATAGCTGTTTCTTTGAGAAGAGGTCTAGAACTGCTTGTAGGATTTTTAGGAAGGCAGATCAAAACTCGTCTGAATGCAACAGACTTTCAGGAAGATTGAGAAGAAACTGGAGTGACGGTGCACTGTTGTACTTGGCAAAAAAATATGAACATTACAGAAGAGTCATCAGAAGGAATCCCCGTCATCAGAAGTTTACAAATCTAAATCTAAACAAGCCCGATGCATTTTGAAACAAGGTCTGTGGATTGATGAAGTTAAAGAGCTTCTTTATGTTTGGAGAAGGGTGCAACATTTTTATAGTGTGATCCCACTGAAAGATCTACATTTGGGTTTGTGTTGAGGCTTGCATCTGAAAGCAGAGCATCATCACACCTAATGTAAAATTGCTGAAGACAAAAAACAGGGTTACAACAGTATTATAATCTTAAACGGCTAAAAATCCAGAATGGACTAACTAAAAAAAAAGCACAAACTGAAGGTTTTGGCATGGCTCTCACGTCGTTAAAAATCAACAGACGGACCACAAATGAGTAGTGCATTCAGGGCGGTCAGACAGAAATTAACCAAACAAGAATTGTGTGATTCTTCTGGCTACAGAAAGTCTTCACAAGCTGTGACACTTGCCAAAGTGGCTATAACCAAGTACTGTAGTAGGGCTTTGGGCCCTTTCCACATTGTTATTTTCAAACTGTAAAAGATGGAAATAAAGAACTAATCTTGCTTAAAATATAAAAGAAATGTCCCATCTTTAACTTTATGCCCTTTGGAAATTTTTTCCTTCCTTTGGCTTTCACACTAACAGAAAATTTGACCAGAGGTGCCCTATTTTTCCAGGCCATTGCACTTGACTGTGTTTGGAAAATTAGTTTCTTCAGGGAATATGCAATGTTCTTATTAAACACGACTTTCTGTTTTATTATTATTTTATAATTTAGTGGTTTGTATGCAGTTTAAATATTTGTAATAAAAACCATACTGATTTTGTTTTTTTGTTTTTGTTACTCAGCAGCTGACTACAGCTTTCAACAGCTGAAGTGGTGGATTGCGAAATGCTACACCCACTTTCACTTCATAATAAATGATATTTTCAGAACAATAAAAAGGTGGATAATTAACCAGGTGATATGGTAGAAACATTCACCATCTATAACAGAATTTTACTAGCATCTGCGTGGCGACAGCCACCAACTATGGCTTTATATCTGTGCCAAAACACAGTGTTCTGTATAATATTCTGTGCTCTCTGTATTAAGTGTAAGATCTGTACTGCAATGCACAACCTAGTTGTTCAATCTGACAACAAAATAGTATTAAATCAAGCAAATGATATGGTAGATTACTTTTGCTGCTGCACATTGAATGCTACGGAGTCAGTGAATAAACGTTCTGTCTGTTACAGTCATGGGCAGCGTTCAGCAAAACATGAAAAAAACCAATCAGTTTTTGATTGAAGACATTCATGAGATTCTTTTATAAAAAAAAACAAAAAAAAACAAACTGCCCTAAATCTGGAAAACAATGAAATCATTCAAAAGGGGAGGCAAGAACACAAAGAGCCATTTAGTGCATCTATGATGAGAACTTAAGACATACAGGATATGTTATGAATAGTCACATTTTTCTCTTCACAATTTTATTTATTAGAGTTAAGCGATGGCTCCTCCTCATTCCCCTAGCAGACTAATTGAGGAATGGCAGCAGCCCTGGGGTTCAAGTACAGAAGACTTGTGACTGGTAAATTATTAATCTAAAGTAAGTCCTTTTTTAGCAGGAAGCACTGTGATCCCTTTGAGCAAGGCACCTAGCAAACCATATTTTACTAGTCATTTCACTGGCTTTCAGTAGATAAAGTCTTTACGAGCCACTACCAATGGATTTGATACACTTAACTGCAGAGGGAGCTTTTGAAGGTTCAAAGTGAATGCATATCTGAAGTTCATAAAACCTCTTTAAAAGTATTCTTGTCAGTTTGACACATACGGTGCATATGTGACTACGTTACCCTCTTGTTAAGGATGGGCTAAGGTCTCAAGACTGCATATAAAATGTGCCATCAGTATATAATGAAACACTGGGCGACACGGCGACATGGTGATTAGAGAGGCTATCCAGAAAAAGGAAGGTCAGAAGTTCAAAACCATGCAACATGTACACAGAAGTGTGATCTCATGAGCCCTACATGTTCACTCATGGTTATGGGTGTTGGCTAAATGTAAACGCAATCAACGGGTTTATAGTTTGGCTTGAAAGCTTGAAGCCAAATGTAAGAATCTTCGCTTTAAAAATCGATACTGCGTGGCGTGGATGTGCTGACTAAAAAGATAGAGAAAGGAGTATTGGATTTCTTACACTTACTTTGCCATTAATTTTTAGCCACATTACCAAAGCTGGATCACAGCGAGGGAGTGCAATGTATACTGTGCACAAAAAGCAATCATTATAAATACCCTTGAAATATTGAGTTGCAGCCTCAGTTTTCACAATCCTAATCCTATCCATCTCAAGATTTTAGGAGTCCTTTCCACGGTTTTCCCCTGATGGCAAAATCAATATGAGTGTGCCAGTTTTCCAACATGTGTAGTGTTGTTTTTTGTTTGTGTTTTGTGTGTCGTCCAGGATGATATAAGGTATTCAAAGCTGTTAAACTTTAATGGGAAAAACTACTTGTATTTCTAATGCTGTTTAGCACATGGCACATCTGTATTCTGAAGTAATTAATTCAGTGACTGAAGAAGAATTGCAAATTTTTTTTTTTTTTTAAGTCTTTTAAGAACAATGTAAATGTGGCAAAGTGTGTCACAGTTATGGGATTTGCCCCATGGTGTGGTTCTGCACTGTACTTACTGTCCTTCAATGAGCCAGGTGCACTTGGTCTTGTACTTGTAGTTTCCTGGACCATCAGTCAGATAACCAGAGGGCCCCGTCAGTCTGAAAAGAAGAAGAGGACAGAAAGAGGTCCAAGGTTACAAATGAACATGTAACTTTTTTTCTTTTTTCTTTTTTTTTTAAATCCAATGTTAGTGCTGACATTTAGCAGAAAGCACTACTGTGCCTAGTTACAGCCTCAGAGAGCTCCTAGAATGCCTGTATGCTTGTTCTGTAATTGAATTACTTGAAAAATCTGTTTGCCGCTGAAAGACTTAGTGGATAGGCAAAGAAAATCAGTTATCAAGCAGCTGCTTCTGTTTCCAGCTTCTAAAACATGAAGATTGATGTTTTTATGTCATTATGAATTATAACTTTAGCATGTTTGGGTTTTGCTGTGATAAACATTTTTCACTTTATTCTATTCTTTTCTGGTGGAGTTTTAATTTTGTGGACATAGGAATTGTCTGTGTTCTCTGACAATGGTTTTATGAGTGATTTCCACTACAGAACTGAGCAGTGCTAAAGATTTTAGATTGCTGAAGATTCAGCTTTGTCCACTGCATAAACATATTTTCTGAATTCTTCTCTGAATCTTTTATTAACATTAGGACATGATAAAATCTCCATATTCTTTATGTCTTGCTTTGTTGAACTCCCCATATTTACTTCTGAAAGACTCAGCCTCTCTGACAGCTCTTTTATACCCAATGATGTGCAGTATTGTACAAAAAAATCATAAGCCACCCTTCATTTCTTTATATTTTGCTAGGAAAATGGGAAATAGGTGCATATACAGTTCTAACAAGCTTAAAAGTCAATATTTGGTATGACCAGCTTTATTCAACAACACAGCCTGAACTCTCTTAGGCAACCTTTCTTGTAATTTCTTTAAGTAGTCTTCAGGGCTCTGGGGAGGCCAATCCATGACTGATAGTGTTCCATTGTGTATTTTTCTATCCAGGTATGCTTTTACTGCAGTGTGTTTGGGATCATCGTCCTGCTGAAAAATGAAGCCGTTGCGAAGCCAATCAGATGCATTCCAGACGATATTGTATGGTGGATCAAAATCTTACAGTACTTTTCTGTGTTCATAATTTTGACAAGATCTCCAACACCACTGGCTGAAATGCAGCTCCAAACCATGACAGAGCTTCCACAATGTTTTACAGATTGTTGTAGATACTCACTGCTATACCTCTCTCCTGACCTCCTCTGAAGACGATTTGATCCAAAAATTTCAAATGTGGATTCATCACTCCATAAGAACTTTTGCCACTGACTTTCAGTCCAGTTCTTGTGTAATCTGGCATACCTCAGCCTCTCCTCCCCGTTTCCCTTCCTTGAGAATGGCTTCTTGACAGCCACACTTCCACTGAGACCATTTCTGATGAGGCTTCAGTGAGCACTAGATGGATCAACTGAAGGACCAGATGTATCTCTCAGGTCTTATGTCAGGTCTTTGCTGGATTTTTCCCTATTTCTTTAGAACATGATTTTCAGATACTGTTCATCTGCTGCAGATAGTTTTTTTTTTAGGCCTGCCACTTCTTATGTCTTCCAATTGTACATGATGGTGAGACATGCCAAGTTTTCAGCTAATAGCACTTTGGGAATCACTTTGTTGTTGCAAAAATACTATTTTATACCTGTCAAAACTGTGTTATCATTGGCATTTTTCATAGATTCAACTGAAGAAATGGGAACAAATGATGTGCTTTTGTGACAGGCTGCTAGTAACAAAGTGTCTAACAATACAATTTAAAATTGGTTCTTTGGTAAGTTGTCTGTTATGTGTAGATACAACACTCATCCCTTGTGTTAGGTGCGTCTTTTATGCTTGAATGATTCATGAGTCAGTGTTAAGTGACTTAATAAACTAACAAAAAAACAACCATTCCTCTGAAAATGGTCAGGTACCAGGACTGAAATGAAAATCAGTGAAAAAGCAATCTTTGGATTTGCTTCAACAAATTAAATATTTGTAGTCTTTACTGTTTCCAAGTGAGCAAGAGTTTTTTCTTTGCTATATATGATATTATGCCAAATGTTTGTAGATCTGGACTCTAGATCTACAAACTCTAGATCTGTCTTCTCCCAAAGGTGTACCATATTGGTGTATTATCCACCAGAGGTTTAAAAAAAACTTGACAGTCACTTTCAAGAAGTGTTTTCAATTTCTGAATTCCCAGAAGATGTGAATAATTGCCGTAGTAAATGTTTCACAGTGATGGTTTCTGAGGGATGAACTGGAGTCCATTTAACTTAAACAAAGCAGGGTATGGTGGGTACATTCTGCACAAAAATTTAAAGCTCTGTTCAGTTACTTTTTTAAAATATATTTTAAGCTCCACAAATTGAATTTCAATCACCTCCAATGTACTGGAGTGAGAGCAGTAATCTCAGACATTTAACAGTACGTGCATGAGTGAGCATCAGTGTAAATGACTTTGAAGCTTTGAGTTACTGGTGTGTGTCCTTGTGTTTGAAGCCAGCTGGTCGATGTCCATGCTTTTAAATCCCCACACTCTCAATAGACTACTTGATTGCTTTTATTGTGTGTGTTGTGTTTATATAAACTTGGGTTGGCATTTGTTGTTTTATTATGTTCCTTAGATAAAGTTGATATGACTGCGTCTTTGATTGAAAGCAGCAGGTTTATGGTTCCTGGCAGTAGATTTTTTTTCTTTGCAGAGATCAGTGTTTTTGGAGCCAGAAGCTGGACTGTTTGAATATTTGTGCAACAACCTGCAAAATGTCTGCTTAAAATGCTTTTTTAAAAAGTAGTGAGCAGTGCAGTTCTCCTATACTGTTTATGGTATGCTCATTATAGTCTGTGAATTTAACACTTACCCCACTTCATATTTCCTTATTTTTCCACCAGCTCTGCTGCAGTGTGAACTGGGAGAACTGGTGTGTGAAAGTCCGCCTAGCTGTATCCCATTTCACAGGCGCTGTGACCACTTTGCCGACTGTCTGCTGTTCCACTCAGACGAGTCCAGCTGCCATGGTAACATGCTTTTATTACCTTACCCTTTTTTGCCATTAACTGTAGCCCATTGTATGATTTCCGACATGTCACAGGTTGCACTGACTCCAAAGTGTAATCCCTTTACTTTACCTTTACCACCTCTGTGTCAAGTCTGCCTGTGGATTTAGCTGTGATCGAATGTTTCTTCAGGTAGTCTCTGCTTTTATTAGTCACTGCATACTTTAATTTAGCTTCTTTTAAAGCATTGATGTCAATCACTGTGACATTCACTTCCAATGTGCTGTTACATCTCAGTTTGCTTTGATTTGAATGGCATCTTTCTTTTATCTGTTTACAAAAAGTAATCTTTTAAAGTATTTTTACATTTAATTTGTCACATACCTTTGCTTTTTCTTTTTCTCCATATTGTCCTCTCATGAACCAATTTTGCCTCAAGTGTTGCCAATATTTCACTCATATCTGCCCGTTTCGAGCCTAAGCAGCGACTGTCAGGACATTTTCAGGTCTTGCTGTTTAGTCTTCAAAGCACACCTCATGGGTTACTGCGAGCTGCCAAAATGTGATCCATTAAAACCTCTGCTTTCCTGCATTTTCAGAAATAAGCCCAAACCTCCCATTTAGCCTGGATTCACTGCCAAGCCAAAGTCACTTTATCAAGGGCTGAGTAGCAGTTCAGGGTTTCATAATGGTGTTTCCAACATGATGATTATTTAAAAGGCAACCCTAATAACCCTCAACCAACCTATGCAGGCAAGAGCAGTCATCATCAGATGGATTAGGTGGCAGAAAAAAAATGTATGCTAAAGTGTCTTTTTTGCACTACTGTGCAAAATCTTTTGTTTAGATAATAGATAAAAAATAGTTTCTCTATCAGGTCACGATCACAAAATTATTAGGCAGCATGACAATGGGCCCAAACTTCCAACCCAGTCATATGAGGTGCAACCATGAAGCTCTGCAATTCAGCCACTAAAAAAATAAACCAACATAAACTGATTTAAATTCAGTAGATCTCCCCTTCAAAGTTTTCTCCAGCAGCACGTCTGGACCACTTCCAGCCCGGCTGCTATTTTTAGATCACTGCCATTCTGACCACTTGTACAATAAAGCTGTCACAAAAAGCAAAGAGAAAACATCAACATAAAATGAGAACTGGGTCTCCAGCTATGACCCAGGGACCAAACAGCAATTTTAAGTCAAAGAATCTTCAGTTTTCAAGCCCAAAAGAACCACATCCAAACAGGAACGTAAACCAGGAGAATGTTTGTCAACATTTGCCGGGTTTTGCACTGAGAATTTGTTCCCTAACATGGAGTTTTACTGTAATGTTCTGACACAACCAAGGGAGGGCATTAACCACATTAATGACTTATACTGTGGTGTGTGCCATCTTGCACCTGCTCGAAGCAAACTGAAAAGACTGGAGTATTTTAGCTATACCAGCACAGTCTTGGCTCAGCACCAGCTGGATTTGGTTGCCTGTGACTTTGGCTCTTGAAATTCATGATATTCAGGTTGAGAACTTTATTTATTACAACTGTTACAGCCACGAGAAGAACAAGAAGTCCTACAAGAGATCTATGATATCTTTGATGAACTTTGAAAAGACCTAAATCCACATAAGAACTCCAAGATGTTTGGAAGAACCTACCTGCCAAGTACCTTGAATAATTGACATGTGAGCCTGGGAGAACTTAAAGCAAATGGTTGCTTCACCTTGTCTGACATTTACTAGTAAATAAAAAAAACATTTGTGGCTTTATTTTTGAAAGCATCTTCACTTTACTTTAAGTGCCTAAGATGCTTGCATAGTGCTGTAACTGCTAACGCTCCGTGCAGAGGTTAATGGATGACACTCAACAGTGCACTTTTCCCCAACAACATAATTCACTGATTTCATCTTCTGAGCAGCAACATGTCTGTTTCCTGTCAGATGAAGAGAAAAATGGTGACTAGTGACAGAGTATAAAGAGGATTTGAGTATACTGCCTCCTTTGTATACTGCTTCCTTTGGTAATGGTAAATTTCTTTTGCTTCATTTGCAGAATGTCCTCCAATGTATTGCATGGATCACGGCTCATGCTTTGTGAGGAAAGAGGGGCCTGTTTGCATGTAAGCTGAACTTCACCCAGGCACACACAAACATGTGTCCATAGGCACAAAGATACACAAAGAAAGATAAGTATCATGTCTGTCCTTACCACTCCCCCTACCATCCTTTACCTCTCTGTGAGAGATTTAAAACATGGAAATCCCATCAGTCTTGTTTCTTTCCTTGGAAAACACACGCTCCGTGAAGCATGTGGGAATCCGCTTATCCCCTGCAGATTAAACAGGATGGTTCTTCCTTCATTTATCCAACCGCATAGTGTTTCCTGGGAATCTCTGATGGATTCTCCTGGTCAATATTTAATCGTGGTCTCCACTACCAATGCCTATAGCGGGTAGACCACTAAAAAGTCATGCATCACATTAATCTGCTAGCATAATACAGCTGTCTGCCTTTCTAAAACACATTCGAGACAGATCCTCTGTTGGAGGTTTTTATTAAGCTTGTGATTCTAGCTGCCTGCATCAGCAGCTCGGAATGTCTGCAATGAGATATTTCATTATAAAAGTAAGAATGCAATTATGAGACTTGCTGCTGGACCTGCTAACATCATTATGCACCAGTGAATCCTCTCTGGGAGATTCATATTTTTCCATTCTCCCCACCAAAGGTTCAATTCTCCAAAAAGTGAATGTGAATTGTGCAGCGGGTTAGATACATCTTCCCTAAAGTCACATAACTAACTGCACACCATGTCAACAATCCAATCAGTGTCACATTGTTGTAAATGCAACACCTTCAAAGTCCAGCTGAACTTACATTTCTGCACGATATGTATTTGTGATGGAAATCACGTGTTCTGTCTTCTCATTTGGAAAAAAATGAAAAACCATATTATTCTAAATTTTGTTTTTGCAACTTCATTCCATTTCACTTCATTTTAAAAAAAATTTACAGGAAGGCATAACTGCTACACCGCACAAGAGCTGCAGACTTTGAATGCTAAATAACCCATACTGGCTTGTCTGCTTCTTATCTAACTTGCAAAAATGAACATGTTGTGCCGTGCACATTCTGCCAAAAAGTGCACTGCTAATGTCAGTTTGTAGGCGCAGTAACACGTACAGAATATAAATGTACCTGGAGATATCAGTTCGGACAGGTTATATGCTGGTTTGGTCTTCGCTTTTCAATGCCACTAACAAGCTGTCTGCCCGTGACATGTGGGCAGCACCGCAAATTTGTTTACTTTGTGTCCAATTTCCCTGCCAGAACTCAGCTGCTGTCAATCAAGTGCACCAGCACGCCTGCCAAGCCGGCAGAGAGGAAAAGAGAGCGTTTCATATGTTTCTCCAGACACCTCTTCTTCCTTTTCCTTCCCTGCTTTCCATCAAAAGAATTTTTTAACTGGTTTTTGTCTCAGAAATACTGCCTCGTTCCCTCAGTTAGTCCTCCTGTGTTTCATTCCCCTTCCTATTTATTTCCTCGTCCAACATTCCCCAGTGCAGCACCACCATCGCCACCTCCTCTCATTATGTAATAGGACCTTACCACCATCATTCACACTGCAGTGTGGTATGGACCTCCTGAAGCTGTTCCAGCATTGATAACAGCCCTGCTGTAG
>VVAS01004774.1:1318-14392 GCA_015103295.1 Ptychochromis oligacanthus
TCTCAGGGAACTAAAACGAAGTCATTCATCAGCTCTTTATATTATTTGCAGATGTTTTTCCTGCCATCATTGTGCAGTGTAGTTAGCGTGTCCTTTTGACTCCCTGCAGCCTGGGTTTCTGTCTGCTTTGGGGTTTTTCTGTTGGACGGTCTCATCAGTATGACAGCTCTGCTGTCTTTGGTAAACGTGGCTGCACTTCTCTATGAGCGCACTACACGCATGTATGGTTGTAAGTATGCAGGTAAAGGTGATTCAGTGTACAGGTGTATTAACTCTAAAGGACGGCCTCTTGCAGTAAAGTTTTAAATGTAAATTTAATAGATTTATAATCTCTGTTTTGTGGACAGTATGAATGTCTTTGACCCTGATGCCCCCCTGCAGTTACAAAGCTGTCCAGTCCTTACGTTCTGATGCTGAGCCTGGTGAGCTGTGAACTGAGTGATGAGTGTTTGGAGCTAAAGAACATGACACGAGTGTGGATGTGTAGTAGATTGTTGTCTGCACTTTGTGACTCCTGTCTGTGAAAAAGTCTTCATAGCTAAATAAATATCACGTGATTTGTAAACAGCGATACAGCATGTCAGGATGGCTACTGTTAGCAGTGATTCAGATGCTGTAGCTACCAGCGAACTGAAGACAGTCCACACGACCTTCTGAAGGAGTTTAATGAACAAAATCAAAATAAATTCTGACAGAAAAACTCTCAGATTTCAGTCCAGTCATCAGATGAGCTGAAGCAGCAGCCCTGGGTGATATCAGCCAGCGACTGATGATAAATCAGTCAAAAATCACATGACATACGTCTGTAAATCCATCTGTCCTGCTTCATGACACATCAAGATGTAAAACACATATTTGGTTTTTCTTTGCTTTTCACTGCAGTCTGTCTCTGACTCTGTGGTAGCATTTAGTTTGTGAAGGTGCAGAGCCTGGAGGCTTCAGCAGTTAAACTCAGAGGAGCTCAAAGAAAGAAAGTTTGAAAGTTTTCAGTTTCCTCTGATCGAGAAGACAGCAGTGTTGAAGACATCATCATCCTGAATGAGGAGGCTGCAGCTGCTGATGGATGCAGATGTTTGCACAGCTGTACATGTGTTTTGAGCCTTCTGACTTTCCATATGTGCTGCAGAAAGCAGCTGAAAGCCTCAGTCTGAGGCAGGAGGAGAGTCTCTATCCAAACATCTACAGAACAGAAGTTTTTTTTAAACAATAAAAGTCATAAACGTGGCTCATAAAGCTCTCAAAATGAAACAGTTTTTAAGTGCAGCAGGAGAGAAACTGTGAGTAGAAACCAGCAGAGAGGATCTAAGGCTGAAAGCAGACGCTGTAAAACGTGACGGGCTGAGGCCTCTGAGCATGTCTGTCCGGCCTTCACTTTGTACAGCGTGCGCCAAGCTGCTGAGTGAAGCCAGATGTGGAGGAAAGATGAGAGGCGGAGGGGGTGGAGGACGGCAGGAAAAAGGAATGAGAGGAAGATTTTCCTGCTGCAGCTGAACAAACTGCATCTACAGACCTGCAGAGGTGGACTCTCAGGTGGACACAATAACAGGAACACCTGGACAAACCAAACAACGCGACAGTTTGGTCATCAGTGAAGCTCTGCTGATGGATTCATATGTAGAGAGCTTTAACTGATGGGAAAATGCTGACTCAGTTTTTCACTATCCCCATGGTCTCTTAAATGTTTCCAGCTCAGGCATAATGTTGCTTACTCATATGATGCTAGCACTTAGAAATGCTGAATCACACTTTAGCGTTGGTGACTCAGGGTTTAATTATACTGATTTAGATTTAAAATAATGCTGACTCATGTTTCAAAGCTATCCCAGACTTTAATATTTATGTACTCTTGAATATTTCCAGCTCAAACATAATTAGGTTAATTTACTCTGGAAAAATACTTTTACTTTAAAAATACCAACACATAATTAACTTAGATGCTGACTAAGACTTTAGCATTGCTGACTTTTTCACCAGGATCTCGTACTGATGATGGAGAGTCGGACTGCCGTGGGAAGTCTTATCCAGCACATCCCAAAGACCCTCAGTGGGGTTCAGGTCTGGACTCTGTGGTGTCAGTCCATGTGTGAAAATGACGTCTCACAATCTGAGCCCATCTTAGAACATGCTGTTCCATCAGGGAAGAAAAAAAAAATCCACTGATGGAGAAACCTGGTCCTTCAGTATATTCAGGTGGTCAGCTGACCTAGACCTGACCAGGCGTGATGGGAGCATCACTTCATCCACCTTCTTACCCTGCTGCCCCATCACTCTGGAACAGGATCAATCATCAGACTATGTGACCTTCTTCCACTGATCCAGAGTCCAATCTTTATGCTCCCTAACAAACTGAAGCATTTATTTCCAGTTAGTGTCACTGATCAGTGGTTTTCTTAAGGCTACACAGCAGTTTAGTCCCAATCCATTGAGTTTTCTTTGCATTGTGCATGTGTGGAAATGTTTCACTTTTCAACACAGTCATGAGTTCTACTGCTGACTCTTTGTGATTTGATTTCACCAAATGTTTAAGTGATCTCTTCCTTGAAGATGATGGTTCACCTTTAGGCTTTAATAATGCGTTGGACAGTTTTAAACCCAGTTTTAGTAGTTTCAGCAGTTACTCCTGAGCTGTTCTCTTTGCTTGATGCAGGCCAATAGTTTGACCCTTCTGAAACAGAGTAACATGACCTCTTTTCCACAACCACACAATGTCTTCCAACATGATTGTTTAAGAAATGAGAAGCTGCTCACTGCATCATTTAGGCTTAAATAACCTGTTAATCACTGCAGTAATCATCCAATGGAAGGCTCTCACCTGTTTGAGTAGTTAAATCCAGGTGGTGACTTTTCTTTGGCCAGACAGGGTGTTTCCATCTTAAACAGAATAAAGCTCACTTACTCTGGAATAATGGTACTTCAAAATGCTGAATCACACTTGCACATTGCTGACTCAGGCTTTAATAATGCTGATTTAGATTTATAATAATCCTGACTCAGATTTAAAAACTGCTGACTCAGATCTGAAAACTGCTGAGCTGAATATTTATGTCTTAAATGTTGACTAAAACTGACTGAGATAATGCTGACTTACGTTGAAAACATTCATTTGCTCTTCAAAAAATCTGACTTATTTGATTAATCCTGACTCATATCTGAAAAAAGCTGACTTAGATCTAAAAATGCTGACTCAGATCTGAAATTTTCTGACTTTGACTTGATTATTTCTGTCTTAATTAGGAAAAATATTGACTAAAACTCGCTGACTCAGATCTGAACTTTGCTGACACTAATGATCTTGCGCCTCCCAGGCAGGAATGATCTGGACAGGTGAGGAGGAGTTCTTCATCGAGCCCTTGGATCGATGGAGGCCAGAAGGAGGAGGAGGAGGAGGAGGAGGAGAGGAAGACGTCGAGGAGGAAGAGGCACAACAGCACATTGTTTATCGCTCCTCAGCCATCATCAAGAAGCACTCAGCTGTCAATCAAACAGCTGACGACTTCCTCCAAGGTGAGAGAAACAGCCACACCTGATGTGGAGGTCACATGACCTTCCTGACTCGAACCTGAGATTCTTCTGGTGATGCTTTGAGGAAACCAAAGAAAAGAACCTGTGTGAAGTTATGTGTACTGGTTTCTGCCACAGTCTCGTGAATAAATCATATTTTTCCCATCATAGAGACGACTGTGTAGTTTCAGACATCAGGTTTCGTTTTGGAACGTTTTCCAACCACGATGAAAATCGTGTCAGGCTGCGTTCAGGTGTTCACAGGAAGCAGCTCCTATGAAAATGAGTGTTTTGAAGGAGGAAAAGTTCAAGTGATCCATTATGTGCAGAATAAGAGTGATGTGACGCATCAAAACACCCCCTTTATTGAGCGTGCTCAGAGTCTGAAGCAGAAAGTGCTAACAGAGAAAGCTGATAACTACCCTTTACCTCTGTTTTAGGTTATGTTGAGCCAATTAACACAAAGAAAGCCTGAATATGTTGAACTTGCTTCATAGTTACACCCCTCTGGTCACCAGCGACAAGCTAATCTAGCACATGTTCAGAAAGTCGAAAAGAGTCAAAGAGTCAAAAGCATTTGAATTGAAGGCAACTGGACTTTTTTTTAGGACCCTGAATATGTCTCATCCAAAAGACTTCTTCAGTTCTAAGAGCTGATGAGAACCTCTCGTGGGGTTGTCACCTTGGAGGTAGTCCTGAGAATCGCTGACCCTCCCTGTCTTCATGTGAGTCGACTTACATGAAGACAAGTCAAGAACCTGAAAAAGAAGTCCAGCTGCCTTCAACTCAAGCGCTTTAAACTACTGTGACCTGGAGACTGAGAACCTACACAGACATACCTTTCAAATAAAGTCTCCTACATGTACTTAGGTCTTCTGTTATAAGCATCTCTGTTTGAGTAAGCCAGAAAGGTTCAGGGGTGTGATTTATGGCAGGGGTGCTGGAGATATGTCTGTACTACTAATTTGTCTCTATGGGCTGAAGAAAGGGTTAACAAAGAGTGTTTCTTGGTGTAGATCTGCTTTGTTTCCCTCTTTACCTGCAGCCATGTGATTTTCCCTAACTACAGAGCACTCATCACAGTGCTCTGTAGTTAGGGAATGTTGTGAGTAGTTGCAGGAAATGTAACGGAAAATTCCTAAATCCCTGGACTCCCTCATACCACTTTCCAAATGAAACCTACAGCCCTGAAGTGGAGCATGTCAAGAGGCTGAATGAATAAAGGCATAAAGAATAGTATCTAAGAGAGCACTGAAACTCTCAAAGATAGAGCCAACATAAAGAAAACAGTCCAGATCCTCACAAACTTTCTTCTTTTGTCCAAACTCCACCTCTCCAACATGCAATACAGCCCGGTTAGTTTTACTTTAATCGTACAGATAAACACAAACCTCCACTTCTGAGTTTCAGCACCTCAAACTGCTCACATGCAGCCACAGAGGCTGGAAAGACTCGGTCTGCAGCAGACACATTCTTTATGCTTTGTGCAGAGGATGAATTCCAGCATGTGGACGCAGTATGAAGTGGTGCTTGTGGTTGGGGGAGGCCGTAGCTTTGTGCAGCGTGTAATCATGATGATAAGTCGAAGCTGAGGTTTGAGCTGTTGTTTCGGAGGATCTGCTGTAGGAGGAAAGAATCAAAGTGAAAACAGTGGAGCTGTTCCAGGAAACTTGGCAGCGCCGTCGGGAGCTTTGCAGCACACACACACACACACACACGGAGCTGCGACGTGGCAGCCTCACTCCAGAGGATTTTGGAGGTTTTGGGTTCAGCTCCTGAATCTGAGTTTTTTACGTCACCTCGGTTCAACTCGACCTGAGACTCCAGCGGCACAGCGTGAACTCAGAGGTCTGCTTCTGATCGCTGATGTCATTTCCTTAACAACTGATCAGACACACACAAACAGATGTTTTGCAAACACATCTGGAACGAGCCGGAGACACGAGAGAGCGTCAACATGATGGTATCAGACATCAGCTGTTTGACAAAAACAGACTCGCGTCTTTATCAGGTTTATCAGCCGGGACTCAAACAAACTGCAAGACTTCAGCTGAACTTTGAGAGAAAAATGTGATAAATTGCTCTGAAAAGTTTCTCTGACGTTATTCTCTCAGTTCAGTTCTGGTTTATTTGTTGAACTCTGACCACAGGCTGTAGCCTCCATGATGTCATCTGTCGGTTTCTGGACTCCACATTTTGAAGTTTGGCCGCTGCTAAGTTCTTTTGTTTCCAGAAGTGACCATGTTTAGACGAGAGGGTGGAGTGCTAAGTTATCAGCTAATGCTAGCTAGTGTGGTTATCGAGCTGCTGTGTGGCAGCATCACACACAAAGATACACTATATGGACAAAAGTACTGGGCCACCTACACAGTACACCTACAGGGGCTGCTCGGCGATGGAAACCCATGCCATGAAGCTCCCGGTGCAGTTTTTGTGCTGATGTTAATGCCAGAGGAGGATCGTGACCTCATGCTAAAGTCATCAAAGCAAAACAAAATAATATATAACTCAAGATAAAATAAATACTTCAGAATCACACAGAAGCAACAAATCTCAATTCAGCAAAAAAAACAAAAACAAAACCTGACACTGAATAGTTAAGTTATTTCTTCAACATTTAAAGACAAATAGAAAACTAAACTAACATAATTTCCCCTGGAATTAATAAAGTTTTTCTGATTCTGATTCTAAAGATAAAATGTATGAACATAAAACTTTACCCAAGGATGAAGAACAATGGACAATAAAACTTCCAAGTGAAAAATGCAGCAACATGATAACTTTAACCATTAACTTTTAAGAGACAGTTATAAAATAATTCAAGATATTAACTCTTTAGACTTTACCCCAAAAGGAAGAAAAAAAAATAAAAATAACTATATATATGAAGAAACAAAACATAAAGGTGAGAGAGGTGGAGGCACATTAATATGATGTCCAGTGCCTGGTTCAGTTTACTGTTTACAAGAATTTAAATCAAACATAAATAATATCACAAAACTTCTGAAAAGAAAAAAATCTAACAATTAATGTGTTGATTCATTAATGAGAAGAAATCTTGTGGAAAAGCAGATTTAATCCAGGAGTCGAACTCTCTGCTCGACTTAATAACTCAGACAAAAACACAAACACAGATTTGGAGGATTTTTCTCACATTTAAGCTTGTAATTATGTCATTTTGATGCTTTTATAGAAGAAAAATATTCCAGGAAATCTGAACCTCATTTATTTCATTTATCAGTAAAGTTCCTTTAATAAAATCAGATAGACTCTTATTAAAGTTTTTTATTTCTCCGTTCTTCCTCAGCCTATAAACCTCGGTGTCTAGTGTTGGAGCGGTAAACATGGTATGCTTCTCATTTTTGTTTTTGGCAGACGTTGGAGGATTTTTTTGCTGTTGTTATCAGAATAGAAGAAGGATGTTTAAAGCAGACAGATGAGCACATGTGGAGGACTCCGGAGTGAGGCTTCATGTTGGAACATGTTTATCTCTCCAAAACATGTTGCCATGATCCATTTCTTACAATAAACGGTCTGGTCCGAGGCCAGGCCGCAGGGTGAGCCAAAGGTCGAGGGTCAGCTGTCGTTTCTCTGCAGGCGTCAGAGGGTCTGATGGACTAAAAACCATCCAGACTCAAACAGAGAAGTGCTTGGAAGCTGTCAGAGTAGTTTGATAAAAAAAAATATCTGGTCATACAGACCTGTTTTAATAATCTGATCTGTGCTGGTCATGCGTCAGCCAAAGGACATATGTATCAAATCTCTAGTGAGGGCCATTAAAGTCCTACAAGGATCATTAAGGCACAGAGAAATCATCAATTAGGAGTCACCTGAGAGTAGCTGAAGAGATATGAGTCTGCTTTACCTTATTTTCTGTCATATATCTCCTGTTCCAGTGGTTTATGCTCATATTAAACATGGCCAAAGTTTCCAACAATGAGCTCAGTATATGTACAGTAATCTCTGAGCCCCCCCAAAGCTCAGGCTGCAGGCTGCTCTGAACACTCAGTTTATCACAGTTATTTTTACTCTATGTTGTCACAGAGAAGGGATATCTTGAGATAGTCATTTTGGAAGCCCCACCATCCTGCTGTTTATGAGGGGCAACCAATCAGAAGAAAGCTGGCTCAAAGTAGGAGGAGCTAACACAGCTTGTTTCAGGCAGAGGATGAACTGAGGGGCTGTATCAAGGCCCAGTATAAGATAAAAGAAAAGGTTTATTTTGAACTGTAACTCATGCAAAGCTGCTCTGGTAGAGGCCAAGAATAAAAAGTATGAGCTGTAAATGAGCAGAATAAATCCACTTTAAAGGCACTGCAGTGTCCGTTCCCTCTTTTCCACTGACAAAGTGTTGGTAATCCAGGTCTTCACCGGTGCCTTTGGAGGGCCAGCTCGTCTTTTCCAACAGGTTTGAGAACCAAACATTTAATAGCAGAAGTTGGGGTGTGAGAAGAATCTGCCATCCGCCAGTGGCTCAGTGGTTCCTCCCATGGCCACTGATGACAGTGGTGCCAGGTGGTTTGGGCCCAGGTTCTAGGTTTTTTCCACCAGTAAGAGCTGAAAGTGACTGGAAAAGGTTCTAGATTAGGCACAGGCTTTGGTTCGGTGCAAAACTTGTTTTTGAGATTACCTGAGTGTTAATAAAGTTACATGAGATTTGTTTATCTCTGCTATCAAACATCCAGAAAAAAACAACAGAAATTTAAACTAATGCTGAGTGTTGTAATTTTCAGAAACTGATAGATGTTTTCAGAGCAGCCTGAAATGTAATGATTGTTTCGTTTGTTTCCAGGTCCTCTCTTAGGTTCCCTGAACTTGAATGTGGCCTCCTCGAGATCTGGCTCAGCTCGAAAGCGACGCTACATCGAGGAGGCTGAACTGTTTAACATTGAGGTTAATGAACTGCTTAGAGATGGATAAACTGCTGATGTTAGAGTTTACTGAACTTTTTAACTCTTGCTCTGTTTTCCTACCTCTAGGTCTTGTTAGCGGTGGATTATTCTGTTCTTCTTTTCCACGGCAGAGACCACATTCAGAAATATCTCCTGACGCTGATGAACATAGTAAGTGAAAACACAAGCACAGTAAAGTCAGAGGACAGAGTGGAGACAAACCCTTGCAAACCAGCCAGTTTTTAACTATTTTAATCAAGGATGTGTCAGCATTACTCATCCTCAGTACTCCAGGGCATGAACAGATTAGCTCAACTAATCTGGAAAAACAAAACTGAAATTTTAGTTTATTTAAAGAATCGAGGTTACCTTAACAAGTTAACAGTTAACTTTGGTATGATGGTTAAAATAGATAAGTAGTGGTCATTTAACAGAGGAAGGAGTAAAAGCTTATTGAATGACTCAGTAAACTTATGGCTTACAGTTGAAATTATGAGCTAACGGTATGGATAAAAACTGGGTACACTGGATGATTTATCTTGGGCTGTAACGCTTTGTGTACAAACCTGATCCATTCTAAGTGGTGGAAAACGAGGAAACCCTCAGGTAGTCAGCCCCTTACTTTGGGCCCACTGGGTCAGAGGCATTTACCTCTGAGCTCCCTGGTCTAGTCTGGATTCAGGAGGGAGCCCTAATTTATGCAGAAGGTGAACCATACTTCTCTGTCTCTCACCTGGAACCAGTTTAAATTTTTAAATAAATCAGGAAACCCTCCACCACAGTAAAGTAGTTATTTAAGGATTTATATAAGGATATATTTGTCTGTTCCAGGTTAATGAAATCTATCGAGACCCCTCACTGGGTGCCAACATCAACGTTGTCCTGGTCAGAATCGCAATGCTGTCACCAACCAAGGTACCAATCTCTGAGTCCTACACTTGAACCCACCAGGTCAGGGCCCTTTGTAAACCTGAGTGAAGGTTTCCAGTCGTTCAGGAAGAATATGTGCTGATTTAAGATGTTTGCAGGGCAGAAGTCATAAATAAATGCTGCCTTGTGGGACCTTCAAGTTCAAGCCTGAGAAAGACTGAGCAGCTAAATCAGTCAGTGTTTTTCTCTCAGGTTTTGAGAAGGTTGACTGTCTGTTTTTGCAACACTTAACAGTAGAACAGGCCACAGAATTATTCCCAATATTTCCAAAAAAACCCTGCATTAAAAACATCCTGTTTTTACAAAAAAAAAAAAATAAATAACCAAACAAACAAAAAAAAGTATACCCTCTATTAGAAAGTACGTGTGTAGTGAGAATAACAAGCATTGTCCTTTTTCATCAGTCCCAGGAGCTGATCTCAGTGGGGAATCCTCAGAAGAGTTTGGAGAATGTTTGTGGATGGTCATATCTCCAGCATAGAGAGCAGAGTCTCGCTGAGCAGCATGACCACACCATCTACCTGACCAGGCAGGAATTCGGACCCTCCGGCATGCAGGGTACTACCCCCATTACTACCACTAATAATGCAAGAACTACTACTACCAAAATGTCTGTGTAGGTTCTCAGTCATCCAAGTCACAGAAGTCTAAAGCACTTGAGTTGAAGGCAACTGGACTTCTTTTTTAGGTTCATGAACATGTCACTTCTCATTCAAGAGGATTCTTCAGTCCTGAAGGCTGATAGGGAGTCCCAGCTATTTAACCCCCAGTGGGGTTGTCACCTTGGAGGTGGTTCTTAGAGTCGTTGATCCACCCTATCATCATGTGAGACATTAAGGCCTTGATTATACTCCGCTGCAGACATGGACAGCTAGAGACCCGACAGTTGAGTACTCATTCTTGTTATACTTCTTTGAGGTTCACTTGAAGTCCACCACCTGGGGCACATGCGTAGTTTGCGCGTTGTAATGTAAATTCACCGTGGACAAGTCCTCATGGTCGCAAAAAGCAGGCAGACACGTGGACGTCCATACGGACTCTCGCACTTATCTATCTAATGACAAAATTTACGTCACTCAGACCCGAGCAGACTCACAGGTGAGGAAAGCATAATCCCAGCTTAAGGGTCACTTGACCCCAAGTGTGAATTCTTTGTGAGACTCTGCTCCACCCCGTCATCATGACCGACGTGTAAGTGGGGGTTGAAATGCCTTGGAAGGTATCTTAAGACTGTTTGAATCACACCTTGTCCACTTGCTTTCAACTCAAGCGCTTAAGACGGTTACTACCAAAATCAAGTACCAGACCAGACAGCATTTTGGCTTCTTCAGCATCTAGGGTAGTACTGCTATTCTACAAATCATACTACTACCACTACTAAAAGAAGTACTACCAACACCGCCATCTACTGAACCAGGCAGGAGTTCAGATCCTCTGTCATGCAGTGTATTACCACTATTTTACCATGAAAAATGCAAGAACTACTGCTATCAATATTAAGTACCAGATCAGACAGTTATTGGGTTCTTCACCATCTAGGGTCTAACTGCTAATACCATTGATAATACTGCTACTACCAAAACAAATACTACTAATAACACCATCTACCAGGCCAGGTAGAAGTTTGGATCTCTTCAAGATGCGGGGTACTTTGACTAGCACTGCAAGCACTACTCCTGTTAATATTAGATATTAGAGATTAGATACTACTAAAACAAGTACTACCAATAACATCACTATGCAGGGTTATTACTTCTAATACTACCACCAATACTGTAAGAACGGCTGCTACTAACATTAATTACCTGACCAACCAGGATTCTGGCTTCTTTGGCATACAGGGTACACCCGCTAATACTACAAGAACAACTACTACTTCCAGACTACTGTTAATAATAAATCTACTATCATCTACCAGGTCAGGCAGGAGTTTGGCCCCTCCACCATGCAGGATACGACAGATACCAATGCTACTTCAAATACCACCACACTGCTAACAAGTTGTAGTGTTCATGTAGAGTTAACAGTGATACCAGTGGTACCAGTGATGACCTTTGACCTATAACCTTTTCATCTTTCTGTGCAGGTTATGCTCCAGTTACAGGAATGTGTCAGTTGCATCGAAGCTGTGCTCTCGTCTTCGAGGACGGCTTTTCTTCGGCCTTTGTAGCTGCACACGAAACAGGACATGTGTGAGACACACAAAAACAACACACAAACTTAACACACATTTTCGCTCATTTCTAGTAACCAGAGACAATTTCAGTTTTTACAAGATGTGTGTGTGTTTTTTTAAAATACTAACACAACACCAAAATGACAGCTGGGGTCCATGTAGAAAAATAACGGGCATGCCTTTATTTTCCAACATTCATTAGTTTCGTGTGTGTATTATAGTCAGTACGAATTTACTGCTGTCTTCATTATCTGTCTCTCTTTCTCTCTGTCCAGATTGGGTATGCAGCATGACGGTGAGGCGAATGACTGCAGTGATGATGTGCTGTTGGGCAGCATCATGTCTCCGCGGGTTCAGGCCACCTTCCATCGTTACCACTGGTCAAGGTGCAGCTGGAGGGAGCTGCACAAGTACCTGCAGTGAGTACTGTGAATAATACTACAACCTATACTACGAATTTTGCCAACTGTAAAAAGCAAAATACTAAAGGCTGAATATTTTACCCAAATATCATGTCCTAAAGTCGGTTTGTGTGTCTGCAGTATCTACAACTGCCTCCGTGGTGACCCGTTCAACCAGGAATGGCCGGCTCAGCCTCAGCTGCCGGGCTTTCAGTACTCTATGGACCAACAGTGTCGTTTCAACTTTGGACCAGGATACAGTCTCTGTCCTGTAGTATGTCTGTCCATCTGTCTGTAATTCATGAGTATATTAGTGAAACTTAAGTAAACTGAGTTTATAAAATTTCTTCAAGATTTCCTCTTTTTTTTTAGTTTTTATTTATTTTTCTGAGAAAAGAGAGATACCACAAAAAACTAAGCTTGTGCCACATACCAACATAAATACCAAGTATCAAAACAAAACAAAAAAATCCTGACACCAACTTAAATTTTTTTTTTTTGTTTTAAATGAAAATTAGACTTTAGGGTCTCAGTTACAGACTAAACTAACCAACAGCATGGATCATTTTCTAATTTTTCCAATAATTGTAATTTAGAAAGTTTTTTAAACTTATTTTTGCATTCAACAGTCTGTCAATCAGGCCAACATTAACTCTTTCTGCCTCGTTCCCTTTTGAGAACCTGCCTACATTTCAACAAGCTTCGTAATTATTATTAAGTGCTACCATCAGCATCACCTTGGTGGAAAGGGGGTATTTGTACTCGAGCCAATCCTGAGCAGTGGTGTGGCACATTGTTCTGCTGGGCAAAGCTGCTGCCATCAGAAATTACTGTTGCCACTGGAGGAGGGGGAGATTAGGAGGAGGGATGCTTGGTTTGTAGCAGTGTTTAGGTGGGTTGTATATGTGGAAGTAACATACAGATGATGCCAGGACCCAAAGTTTCCAGCAGAACATTGGACTATAATAAGATGATTGATGGTAATTTGCTTCAGCTGTCACTGGTTTAAATGTTGTGGCTGATTGGTGTTAAACTGAAATAAATACCAAACTGGAAGACACAATCCATTAAAACAGCAAATGATCACCTCAGGTGGTGATTTTTTATCCTACAAACTGTTTCTTAACAAGAAAAAAAAAAAAAAAAAAAAAAAAAAAGATTAAAGAATTAATAA
>VVAS01004839.1:4141-15156 GCA_015103295.1 Ptychochromis oligacanthus
CTCCACAATCGTCTTCATGGCTCCAATTTGATCCCAAGTAAAAACCACTGGATAAAAAAGAATGCTTCCAAATATTTCCCTTTAACTTTAAAGAAGAACATCTGAAAACAATCACTGGAGCTGTAGGGAAGATTATTTTATAAGAAAAATAAGTGCAAGTTCCACATGGATGCAACCGTTTTTACACTTTCACGCCAAATCTCAACAACAGTCGTGATTTGGCGCTATATAAATAAAATGGAATTGAAAAATTGAATTTCTTTGGTATTACTTTTGCGTTTTATGTTGCATTGTATTTGCTTGATTTCTTTTATTTTCAATCATTGTTTGGCACCAAAACTGCTGATGGTTTTTGGGGTTAAGATACAACTATAGTGGCTATTTCCCAAAAGTCAAACTCACAATCAAAAGGACACTAATGCACCACAAGTGATGTACGCAGACAAAAGAAGTCTGTTTTCCAAACAAAATCTGTGCAGTTTATAGTTTCTTTTATCGTTGACAAGCAAGCAAAAACAGCACCCTACTGCCTTTCTTGTGCTGGTAACAAAACCATAGTCCTCCATAGTCCACTGCATGATGGTCCTGTACCTGCCTGTTTCTGAAAACTTGCGTGCTGCAGACCCGAGGCATACTTCATCCTGAAAGTTTCGAAGTCATGCTGAAGGTAACAAAAAGAAGAAGAAATAAAAACAGAAAGAACAAAAGAAAGCTGGTCATTTCATGTCCAGGTACACATTGCTTTTTCGTGACTTTTTCATATTTTGCCATGAGACCAGGCTGGAAATAAAGATGCATCTCATAACCAACCTAGATATCCGGTTCCAGCATTAAGTCAGTCTAATTTATTTGTATAGCACTGTTCAGACACAAGGTGATTCAGAGTGCTTTACGGAGGGATAGAAAGACAAACACAAAGAGGGCTGTCACAGTCCTGGGGTTTTGACCCAGTGTTTTTGAGTTTTGGACTTTCTAGTTCTATTTATTATTAAATATTCTCTGTTGCTTCTTAGTTTGCTTTTCATGTACCTTTCCAGAGCTTTAGTTTTATCACTTTTACAGGTTGAGTTTTGTTATTCATAGTAATCTTGTATTTTCAGTTCAATAGTTTTGCTGTCTGTTTTCTGTCCATGGTTTTAGTTTGTTTATCATCCTTATTTCAGTTTCCTGCCTTCCATGTGTCCTGTTGTCTTTTCGCAGTGTTTGGTGTTTTGTACTTCCTGTTTTGTTTTGGTAACTTCTGTCTTTGTGCTTTGTTTTCTGTTTTGCTTCCTATCTCGTCCTCTTGGATTAGTTTCAGTTGGCTTTATTACCCTGGTGTTTCCCATGTCCCTGATTACCTCATGTGTGTGTTTAAGCCTCAGTGTGTCCTTTGTCAGAGTGGCTGTTACCTTACCTGCGTGTTTCCTGCCAGTTTTGGACTTGGTTAATTCTCCCTGGGGACTTTGTACTTTTCATCAGCCAAAATAAAGGTTTGTTTTCTGTTCACCAGAGTCTGCCTGAAAGTCTGCATTTGGTTCTGCAATTCATGTCAGACATTTAAAACATGTATGTATACATGTCATGATATAAAACATGCACAGAGAATCATGACAGAAATATAACAACAACAATTAGAAGTGGAAAAACAACCAAGACAAGAGTTGTTTTTCCATGTTCACAGATGTCTGGTTATACATCTGGTGTGCTGATGTCTACTGTAGACATGATCATCAGTACAAATTCAGGATGTTTAGCATTAGCTGATGACTCGCCAGTTCTAATCTCTTGTTCAAATACCGAGATGACGATGACATCAAAATGGTAGCCCCATAGCCTGTATATAAAAGATGAAGGCCACCGTGACATCACCCATTCGTTAGTGAAGTCCTCCTGTGAAACCTCCAGCTGAGCACTTTGATCCAGGACAGCTTAATGTTTTGAATCTGGAAATGAGCGCAGCGTGGATCCTTATGTCATATATAGTTAATAATAGTGTTGTAAAATAACAGTTTTGAATATATTTTGCGGTTTGTGTTGTGTGTGTAGTAAAGTATAGCCTGGTTATCGATATGACCGCAATCACTGCTCTCACTGATTCACTAAGCAGCCTGACGTTTGCAGGTTTAAACATTTGCATGGCAGCAACAACCTCCACCAATGAGAGACTGATTGGGGATTGTGGGTAGAGTAGTTCTTTTCCACAACATCGTGAATAAAATATGTTTTTGTTAAAATAAGGTTGATATGATGTGTGTTTTTCTACAGGAGCACATACCATCATTTCACAATGTCATGGCTCGTAGCAAGTCTGCCTTGGATGGTGACATTATTAGAATATGAATGGGATTTCTGTTGAGCTCTACAGGACCAGAAGTCTTTTTGCAGCTACATGTATCGCCCCCTGGTGGCCATTAGAAAGAATTCAGGTTCAAAGCCCTGACTTTCATAGTAAAAAAAAAAAAACTTCACTTTTTAACTTAAAAACTCAAACTCTGTGGAAGCTATTATATAATACAAAGTCTGTTGATATCGATATTATAGAAAAGCAGTTTATAAATGGATTCTGGTCTGCTGCACTTTTACAGAAATAATCAAACTTTATTTGTATAGTATCTTTCATGCAGGTTAGTTCAAAGTGCTTCACAGATGACCTGATAGGACACACAAAAAAAAGCAATAAAACAACACTGCAAAACCGAACAGCCCTTACTGGACTTGTTTCAAAGGTTAGGGTCAGGGTGAGATTAGGATGTCAAGATGATGGAAAATAAGAAATCCTTTAAATAAACAATAGTTAAGATATTTTCTGAAACATACAAAACTGAAATTCCAAAGATGCCATAAAAGTAATCATCATTTTAGAAGGTACTGGTGACTTATAACTAATTAGTAAAACATTTATTAACCACCAGTCTAACCAAGAATCGGTACCAACTTATCTCTTAAAACATTGAAACACTGAAGAAACGTCCTGGCCGGTACAAAATGCTCAACACAGAGAATCACTTCCTGCTACAGATGAAACCAAAACCGTGAAAAGGTTTCTCCAGAGCCATAATCCACTTCTGTTGTTCATGAATGAGGAGACTCTGCACTTATTACAGCTGAAGGGCATTGTTGATACTCGGGGTAGATTTTGAGTGGAGGATCACTTTAAAGCCACTTAAGGGTGAATTACTCACACGATCCAGGTTTGAGAGGTTAAAGAGCGTTTGTAGACGATGGGCTTCTGTGTACTTTGAAAACTTTAACCAAATTAGCTCAAGTCAACAGTCAGCAGGCCTCTTCTTATCCTATTATGGTTGGGCCTTCTCCACTGGACATTTGGAATTTGAATATCCACACAGGCTTCACCTCACATTATGTAAGGCTGTTTGAAGCAAACTGCTGTGTACTCCGCCTCTGCCATCAGTATCAGTCTAACACTCGGAACACAATCAGATTATTCTAGTTTACATAAAAAAGGCCAGATTAAAACTGCAAAACACACCTCATCTCTTCCCTGTGTCTGCTGCTAATTAGCCCATGTTGACCTCTAACATTTTTAGAAAGTTGTTACCTTTCAAATTAAGTCTCATTAGACCTTAAGGAAGACCGGGGTGAGACTGTCATTTTCTTAGAAAGGTTCCTAACTGAGTGAAATGACCCAGAAGTATCTGCAGCCATAATGAGAGCAGGTCAAAGTTAAGTTTTGCACGATTCGACCACAACCATGGTCACTGATGCCACCTGTGCCTCACCTTTGACCTGGTTTACTTCCCATGTGATTTGCAGATTTCTCTTCTGAAGCCCCGAGCAGCAACAGCAGAATTTAAAAACCATCCTGCAGAAGGAGATTTCACCTGACCAGGTAAGTGGTTTTCTCATACATTTACTTCTATCCATGGTATCAGGTAGCGTAATCATGAAGCTACATCCAGAGAGCATTTGAAATCATTTCTGCCTAGAATTGGGTTGTAAAAAGTTCTCAACATGTCAGACCTCCATGGAGCAAGATGAGACCTTCAGTCTGCAGGAGAGTGGATTAACTGGCCACATTGGCGGGGTAAATTTAGGCTCTTGAGGGAGTATTTTTGAAGGCCTGGTATCCAGAGTTGGGTTGAATTTCTGGTTTAAAAATGTGTGATATAGCAGATGTCCTCAGTTAAAGGGGCAGTGCTGAAAAACTGTAGGGGATGTGCATATATGGTTTTTGCCATATATGCACATCCCCTACAGTTTTTCTTTCAAATGCTTTTTTCATGTGGGTCAGAATTTAGTTTTGACATAAATAGCCTAATAAACTTAATGTGAACATAAATTAAACATTTAAATTTTCTTGACAGGTGATCGTCATGGTGGCAAGGAGCATTGCCTGAAACCTGTAATTGGCACAAAAGCTTTCATTGCATATTGTTGTTAAGATTTTATAGTTACATTTACAGGAAAACATTTGTAATTTCAGCTCATGGTTGCACTGATATAACAGCACCTTCAGCCACAATCCTGCAATTTGGATGTTTTTCAGGACTTATTGATGTTTTGTTGGATCACCAGCAAATCCATGAGTACTGAAATAATAATTAGTTGCCCACCCAGTTTTTGGGCTCCCCTCTTTAATTATCTGTTTCAACCGCTTTACATATCTGTTTTTGTTTTTTCCCATGCCATATGTCTGTACTGAAAAAACAGAGACAGGCCGATGGATAAATTGGTTTAGAAAGATTGAAGATGTGTGAAACTCCATTGCGAGGAGCGCTCTTACATCAGAGTCAACCATTTATCTGAGAGAGGCAAGTTTTTGCTGTCAAAATGCCTCAAAAATAATCCACCAATCAGAAGCACAGGCCAATCTAAAGAGCCAATCAGAATTATCTGTATATTCCTACAGTATTTTCACTTTTATTTAGTCCTTCATACAGTTAAATAATTCTCCTTTATGAAAACAGACTGAACTTAAAAAATAAAACAGGTCAGTAAGGATGAGCAGCCATAAAGTGCGGTGTAGTTTTGACACATTTGGTCCACTCTACATTTCCAGCCCGCTCCTACTGAAGCTGTCGGACCAGCTCTTTGTCCACATCAGAGTCTGGGTCAGGGTCCTCTTTTCCTTTCTGCATTTTTCCTCTGCCGACCTTCCCTTTGGGTTTAAAGGCCGCAGAGAGCAGCTCCTTCTGGATCCTCTGCTCTCTCTGCCTCCTCAGCAGAGCCAGGATCTCCTTCCTCTGGTCGCCCATGGCCGCGTACCGCTGCCTCTCCTCCTGCCTCTGCCGGGGATCGGGGACACTGTGCGGCGGCTCCGGAGCCGGACCAGCGGCGGTGCTGCTGCTGCGCTGCGGCCGGAACACCGGCAGCCTCTGGCGAATATCCGCCGACACCAGCCGGGACTCCAGCGGCGGCAGCAGGAACAGGGATCTCCAAAGCTGCCTGGCATGGGACACATCCTCCGGAGAAGAGCCTTCAAACACGATGAAGAACTGATCAGTCTCCCCCTGCTCCGGAGGATCAGCCTGGACGGACATTTTACGCTTCAGGACGGAAACAGCTGGAGGAAATATGAATTTAAACTAATTAAAACAGTGACGTGCGCTGTTGTTTGCTCCAGTCACCATGGAAACAGGCTACGGCAAGCCTGCAGGAGTCAAGAATTCTTTAAGTCGCGTAAACTTTTTAAAAGAAAAGTGAAGCAGGGCTGCTCGATTTATACGATTATTTTGGTCAATACTTGTAATATTAAGTGTTTAACGTGCTTATTCATTGACCTAAACGTGCATTTATTATTCTGATTCACTACTTTTTAAATCATTGTCGTATTATCAAAAAGATGCACATGAGATCATAAAGTAGGGCTGCTAGTTTTTTTTTTTGCATAAATCATCATCACATTTAGCGCCTTTAGTCACAGTGGCGCACAGGCCATGGGGAGCACCGGGACATTTCCTGAGCTTTGTTTTGGCCTGCAGTGGTTATAAAAGCAGAGGTGAGAAGAAGGACGTCTCAGAATCCAGATATCACTCTCCTCTCACGCTTATCTATAGACTTTATTCTCTCACCACAGCGCGCCCTAAAGACGCACGTGGATGCGCGTGCGCAGCCTGCCCAGCGTGCAACTCCACAGAAGTTTAGAACAGGTGCGAGACGGAGATAAACGCTGAAAATAAGTCTTAGTGAGAGAGCAGGTCAGTCCAAAACACTAACATGCACACACCTGGTCGGTCTGTATTGTTGTATATTCAGTTTCATTGACTGACTGTTTTCTAGTAACGCTGCTTGAATATAAAGAGTTATTTAAAAGTTTAACCCCACTTTGTGTCTCATTCAGTGTTTCAAAGATCTACACTAACTGTTGTGTATGTCACTGTCTCCCTCTGTACTAGTATGTGCTTTGATTGGTGTATTCCTGACTTTTTGAGGGTGAAATACAACCTTAAAAGACCTTGAAAACTCAGGTTCAGTCAGGTTTGTCTGTCAGTCCCAATTTTTTTGCCTTTTTAATGTGGATACATTTAATCCCAGATGAACATGTTGGACAATGGAGTCAGAGGGGTCACCATATACCTACTAGTATTTCAAAATGAAATATCATTAATTAAATATCTTATTCTTCTTTCGGCTGCTCTCTTTAGGGGTCGCCACAGCGAATCATCTGCCTCCATCTCACCCTATCCCTGCATCCTATAGTTTTAACTATAATTAAAATAAATGAACTAAATAAATAAATGTGAACTGGACTAACCCAGCCAAAATCTGTCAGGGAGCGAATCTGCACATTTACGGAACGGCAAAAGTAAAGAAAAGGGACGTGATGAAAGGCAAAATGAGAGCATTATTGCGAAACAGAGTGTGACACACTAATCATTTTATTCCAATTATCTTGTTTTAAGAATCAAGATGGCCATTTGTCACCACATGCAGCTCGCACAATGCCTGCTGGAACCCATAGTTAGGCCATCCTCATGACTTGTGGCCCATTTCTGGACATTTGCCATCACCGTAACTGAACCAAAGCCAAAAATAGTCCAGATGTGTCTGCTATTTAAATTTGAGACACTGTATAAAATGTAAATAAAACTGAATGATTTGCATGATTTTAAACCGTATGTTTAACCCAAGTTACATGTAGAATCATTGCAGGTATGAAGCAAATTTGAATTAATTTATTGACTGTTATGTAGTTTAATATATTAGAATGTATAAACTTTATTTTTTAAATGTGTGTGTTTCGTGTCTTAAAAGCTTAACCTTGTAAGAGACCAACCAGCCAACCTTTAGATAAATGCAGTGGGATGAAAACATTACTTTTTTTATTTGAAACTAAAGCCTGCAGGGATGAAAAAAATTAACTCCAAAACTGCAGTCCCTCTAACGTCCACTAGAGGCTCCAGCAGTAAGTCAGTCCCCATAGACTTCCCTGTTAAAATGTCCAACTTTACAACAAAAATAAACATGTTTACAGCCTGATACAAAAAGTTGTTGTGGTCTCTATAGCTAATTTCCCTCTTCATAACACCTGTACGGTGTTGATTTGTATTAGAGCTCATTTGTGTGGATTGTTAAGGCTTATATTTTGGAGTGTAGCTGCTTTGACTGACAGGTGGATGGCGACACCTGCTAGCTGTGTGCTAGGCTTCACCTCAGCTGATTGGAGTCCCTGAACTGGACCTCTGGACCGTGTTTGTGCTGTTGGAGCCTTTTGGAGCATTTTTTAATGCAATTATCTGACCAATAATATGGCTGCTGTGCGGTTAATTGTACTAACAGACCGTCCAAGAAGTCTGAGCTCCAGTTTTGGTGCTCAGTGAAATTCTAGGATTTTATTTGGATGTTACTGAGCACTGATTAGCAGGTATCTGAGTCTGTGTGATGCTCCCACACAGACTGTGGAGCATACTGATAACCAGGCTATCTAGCATTACCTGATAACTTAGCACTCCACCTTATTCTCCACATATGGCAACTTATGCCTCCCAAAAAGTGCCGTGGAGGTGACCGAAATGAGCAGTCCAGAACTAATGGGTGACGTCATGGTGGCTATGTAAATACAGTCAGTGTAAAAAGAAGCCTGTAATGGAGCAGGAAATGCAAACATTTGAAGAGCAGGATTTGGAAAATTGTGCTTAGTTATTTTCTAACATTGGTTATTAGTTATGTATGCAGCATTTTAGTGTGGAGCAAAGTTTATATTTTCTATATTGTTAGTTTTAACAGTTCATTTAGATGTCCTATTAAAGAGTTTTTGGTACTTTCCAGCACTTCTGTCTAATAACAGACTCTATATTCTCAGATATATGTAATCAGACTCAGTCAGAACAGCTCCAGGCTCTTAATTTAAAGGCAGACTGACTAAACCTCGTTTGATTGGCTGGATGGAGACCTGCTGCTAACTTTGGAAAGGAGGCGGGTCGCGCCCAGCTGCTCCACCCCCAGGTGTCGCGGGCCGATTTAAATACTGGGGAGGAGGAAGGGCGACATCATCATCCTCATCCTCATCGTCACCATCACTTCATTTACCTGACATGAGAGTCTCACTTCCCTGGAGTTCAGCCTGCATCCTGCACTGAGGACTGAAGCCCTGAACAGTGAGTATGAACACTTTAATTGTACTTCTGCAGCTTTAATACTGACCTGCAGCTGCTGCTCTGCTCGAATAAATGAATTACCACCTCTGTGAATGCATCTAAACTTGCAGAAATAAGGACTATTCAGTAGAAGAATCACTAAAAGGTGGCTTCTTAGGAGCTAAAAGTCATTTTTATGTCATTTTAAAGACAAAAACTTAAAAAAAACTGAGGAGAGTCTTTTCTTTATATGAGGTGTAATTAAAAACTAACAGCCTTCTGCATTAGCCTGAATCCTTTATTCATGATAAATAATTGTATTTAATTCATAAATAATGAATCCTGACTGACTTGTATTCAGTTTAAACTGTACAAAGTGTCAGGAATCTTCATTAGAGATGCTGGATGTTGTTTTCTGCCCACACACCTGCTCTGTTTAGCCGGCGGCCACACATGGATGCTCCCTATGACATGTCACCATTTTGGTGTAAACGGTAAGCTTGGCTGGACACATGAGCTGCACCTTATAAGGTAGTATGCCTGCTAAGTCCCTAGCATCCCTCTTTGGGCTACCAAGCTACCAGGAGCAAAGGGTTAGCCAAACATGGGCATTCCAGCATGGCAGCTCACTTGTTTGATACTCGGGGTTATCTGTGTGCTGCTTTTCATGTTTTATTGCCTGCTGTTCAATGGGAGGTCAAAGCAGCCTTGTGACCTGCACGCAGAGGCACAGATGAGGATAAGTGAGTAAGTAGCTCTATGCAAACTTGGGGAAATGTGACGTTTATTTATCAGCTGTAATCCGTGAGACAGTTCTCTAAAAGTGAATGTAAATGATCTGTGAGATGCAAAGGCAGCAGTTTGAGGCACAGAAGGAGGAAGTGAGAGGCAGAAAAATGAGCTAATGTGTCTGTTTTGTTGATGCTGGTGTGTCTTCATCACCTCTGAGCCTTTTGTGCTACCCAGTTACCTGAAAAGGTTGAAGGAATCTGAGAGAAAGTGGATTTTATTTGTCCTCCTCTGCTTGATTGTGTGTGTGTGTGATTCTGCTCCAAAACTGTTCGGCGTTTAAATCAAAATGTGCTGAAGGCATAGGTGTAGATTTCATGGGACATGCAGACAAGACATGCCCCAGAAAATTTAACAACTCATGCATTTGTCTCCTTCAATAAAGACATGAAATAATCTGTAAGGCGAAAATACTTCCAACAATCTTTTTTTTTCTCCCAAAATATGAAATATAAATCCATAAAACCAGTGGATCTTGTGTGGTAAACATACTTATCTGCAGCACACAGTGTTGTGATTCCTAGTGCTGGCAGGTTGATAACCATGGAGGAACCATGAAGGAAAGAGGAGGATTTTTCTCAAAAAACTAAAAACAACTGAGTAAGCTGTGAGACTCGTGGTGTTAAATTCATTTTTATTTATACAGCGCCAGTTTAAGGCGCGTTATACTGGAAGGCAGAGGTGTTAAAGGGAAATGAGGATCTCATCAAAGGCTGCAATTTGTTTTACATAAAGTCCTCAATAAAACCATTTTTTTAGTAGTCATATGAAAAATAATTCGCTGTAATTACAGTTTTACAAGGATACCACACAGCCTGCATCTGAGGCATCTAATAAAACCAAATGCATCCTGATATAAAAGCAAAAATAATGAGATTTTAATTTTGTTCTTGCACATATTTTCTTCAGGTTTTGCATAGCCTGTTTCCCCAGGTCTGAGTGGCAGCTCAGGAGCTGTGTAGGAAGTTTCAGGAAAATTAAATAAAATAATAGACCTTAAATCATGTAGTTTAACTCTACCTTAAAGCCTAAGAATGCACATAAAAACTTACCTACATAGATTTGTCACTTAGAGTTTGGGCTTGATAGAAGAAACATTAGTGAAGCTTCATTTAACCAAACTTTCTGAAGCATCTGTTTTTGTCTCTGACTTCATATCTTTGCTGGTGTGTGGATTCAGATTATCTTGAAGCTGCCTCTCACATGCCTCTCTTGAAACTGTCTTCAGCATCAACTTTCCTTTTTTTCCCATTCTGTGTTAGATAGCTTGCAGGTGACCACAGGTACAAAAGAAGCTGTAAGTGATATGCTGGCTGGAATAAAATTTGCAGAAACAGATTTTCCTTGATTTTGAAACATTTGCTGGAAGGTAAAGACCCTACAATAGCAGAGAGAAAACCCCAGCAATCAGATAATCCCCTGTGAGCCCCATGTGGCGACAGTGGGAAAGAAGAACTCCCTTTTAAAAGGAAGAAACCTCCAACAGAACCAGGATCAAAGAGGGGCAGTCATCTACTGCCACTGGGTGGAGGGTGAGAGGAAAAGAATAGATAATGTAAAGCATTATGGGAAGTCCCACAGCAGTCTGAGCCTATAGCAGCGTAACTAAGGGATGGTTAAAGGTCACCTGATCCAGCTCTAACTATAAGCTTTACCAAAAAGGATCTGGAACCTCTGAGCTTGATAAACATCTTTATGAGCACAATA
>VVAS01004880.1:7187-21041 GCA_015103295.1 Ptychochromis oligacanthus
ACTACTCCTGAATACGTTTTAGCTTAATTTAAAAACTATAATATTGAAGATAATTTTAGTGACAGTTTTAGCTGTTGTGACAACACTTATGGGTATCAAATGTAAGTAGGTATTTCAAACAAGTATTCTTAAGTTGTTTTAATATATGAAATATGAAAAGGAGAGTGAAGCAGGGAGCAGCACAAGAGGATTAAATTGCAGATTTTAGAGGTATCATCCGCTAGAGGCTGCTGATGCTACAAATGTGTCAGCCCCCAGATTACTTTTTATTTTTCTTATTATAGTATGCACTTGACTCTGGTCAGCCTGACATTCTCTCAATTAATTTCAAAGTTCATATTGTCTTTAATAGGTCTGTTTACAGAAAGGGGAGAAATGGCTTTTGTTTAGTCCATTTGGTCGTGGCTGCTTGGAGTTGTTCTGTTTGACAGTGTCAGGTTTCAAATTGTGAGAGCTGAATGTATGTAGGACTGCTCCTTAAAAAGCTGAAATGCTCCCAGTGTCTGTCTGCCAGTGGAATGTGCAGTATTGTTTCTTTCTCTTCTCTGGGCTACTTGGCAGTAATACAGAGCCCTCTGCCATAGAGCTGTCCGCCTATTCCAAACACCAGTGCAGGACCGTGACTGGAAGGGGACAGCCCAGTGAATAATCACAATGTCCTGCTCTACTGCCCCAATAAACATCAAACCATTAGGCACAGAGAGAGTGCAGGTTGGCAACACTTTGAGAAAAGTGCTAACAGGGCTTCTGTGGAAGTGAGAAGATGCTCCATCTTAGTCTGAAGTTGACAAATAAGGGCACTGATGGACTATTAACTGGATGCACTGTTGTGTCCCTCTCAACCTGCAGATATTCTTGTGGGAGCAGAACCTGGAGCAGTTTCACATGGATCTGTTTCGCTTTAGATGCTACCTAGCCAGCCTGCAAGGAGGAGAGCTTCCTAACCCCAAACGCCTCCTGGCTTTTGCCTCTCGCCCCACCAAGCTGGCAATGGGCCGATTGGGTATATTCTCAGTCTCTTCCTTCCATGCACTGGTAAATATTCTCTCTTTTGTTCATCATGTGTATTAAATGCCCTTATTTATGCTGGTGAAGCAAACACAATGGTATACTTTACATTCCTTTTCATGTTCTTGGATTAATCTAGAGACCTCATAAATATACCCTGGAATACGTCAGTAACATTAACTGTAGCTGTTGCAGAGATCAAATCTGTTCTCGATTGTAAGTAAAGGACCATGAGATAGCTCACTCAAAATACACTTTGGCATCACTGAGCACATCTAGTGATGCTCTTGGCAGGACAGTTGAAAAACTAAAATACATTGTGTCAAACCACATTTTTTTTTTTTTTTTCCCCCACAGTGACTGTGCTATTTATGAGCTTGGGTCTCACTAAGGTAACACGTTTGCAAGGGTTTTAGTTCAGTTTTGGCCTCCCACTGCTGTTGCAAAGAGGTTATGTACTCCACATCTAAAAGCACTAGTAGTAAAAGAAAACATCTGATTTTTTTAGAGATGTTTCACAGATCATTGAGGTGCTTTTTCCCTCACCACCACCAACGCAGTGCTACAGAGCAGGTGGGTGTTTGAGCTGTGAGATAGCAGTTAAGGATGTCTAACAAAAGACAACTGCTAAGAGCTTTCCTACGCTTTCACTCCTCTTGAATTTGCTCTGTATCAGCACTGTACACTCACCAGAAAGGCCTGCAAAATGTTCACAGGGCTAATGACAGAATGAGCGGCTAGGTTAGTTTTAGAGCGTGCTGCAGGCACAGTGCTGTTATGTTTAATTCAGCATATATAAAATATCTTTTACTTATTTCTTAATAAGTAAGCAGCCTAGAGCTCAAGTCCAGTTCTCATGCACTGAATAGGACTGCTTTATATCTGTATGATTACCGTTATCACTTCACTTAAGACAAGCTCAGTAAAGAGTCCCTTGATCACTTTTTGTATGTACTCTTTTTTTGTCCTGTGTGTTAATATTCTTTCTCTCTTAAATATCATACATTTTATTGTTTTTTTTTTATTTAAATACCCCCCTGATGTTTGCCTGTCATGTTGCTAATATGCTGCATTTATAAAATCATCACTCATTTTTGTAAAATGAGATGTGACGTGTCTCATTTAATCCATGTTAGACCTGACTTAACCACGTTATGGTTTTGCAGGTGGCAGCTCGCACAGAGACTGGAGTGAGACGGCGAACACAGGCCATGTCTCGTTCCTGCAGTAAGCGCAAGAGCAGGTTCTCTTCCCTCTGGGGTCTGGACACTACCTCAAAGAAAAAGACAAAAGCCCACCCAACTGTCAGCCAGGTCTGTGAGGTGTTCCATCGTCATACAGTTATTTTTTAAAGCGTTGCAAAATTTTCACTCTGAAATACAACTGACAGGTCAACAGAAAGATTGCTTTTGCCCATTTCTCAACATGACTGCTTACTTACTATTTAACCTTCTTTTTGCTCCTGCAGGTTTTTGCTGATGGTGAAGAGCCAATTCAAAAACCTGTAGATGGCATATATGTTGATCCTGCAAAGGAAAACCCTGTAAGGATGAATACTTTATCACCTGTTTGCGATTAGTGGTGGCCAACATTCACATCACTGAAATAAAGCTACTTTTGGCTGCTCCCTTGTCAAGGGGTCGCCACAGTGGGTAGCTCCGCATGTTTCATTCGGCAGTTTTATGCCAAATGCCCTTACTGATGCAACCCCTAGGGGGATATGTGTCTCCAGCTGCAATCGAACCAGCAACCTTTCGCGTACAAGGCGAATGTGTTATCTGCTACACTATAGAGGCACATTCACATCACTGAAATATTACCCATCAGTGTATCCCAACTAAGCAGCAGAGCCAAAGCAGAGAGTTTACAAGCTGTGACAGCTACTCAGGCAAATTAGAGGTTTTAATTTTTTTTTCATTATCCATTTAAGGAAATGTACTGTATGGCTTAGAAAGTGTATTACAAGTATTCTATGGTTTAGAAGGAAGATAGAAAGTTCTAGTGAAGATGGGTTATTCTGGAGATTATTTTGGAATCATTATCTAATTTGATCAGTAAGACAGTAACACGTTTTTAAATACTTTTAATGTCTCTGTTTAAAGAAAAGTGAGGAGGGAACTGTGAAAAGCCTTCCACGACCCAGCACTGAGAGTGACATCTGGATTCCTGACCACCTTACACCCTCATGGGTGTGTCTGCCAAATGACCAGCCTGTGCTGACAATCATCCAACCAGGAGAGTCTGCACTATGCGTTCTTGAGTCCATTTGCAAGGTAAAAACGCCAAGCCTTGAAAGACCTGAGCTACAGTTTAAATTTTTTTGCGTGACAAAGTGATATACACACGAAGACACAAGAATCGGGCTTTTGAACCGAAAGCCACATTCAACCAGAGAAATTCCAGTTATGTTGTGAACATGAGCTGATTCTGGATAACTATCCTCTGTCTTTTTGTGCTTATCCCACAGGCTCATCAGCTCGATCCCACAAAACACTACTTGCGCCTCAAATTCCTTATAGAAAATCAAGTGCAATTCTACATTCCCAAACCAGAGGAGGATATATGTGACTTGGTATGTCACTGATGTCTTGAACATGATCCCTCCCTCCTCTGCCAGACTTTTCAAGATGATTAAGGTCAAAGAATTGTTTACAATGTGTGAGGAATCACAATAAGCAAGATTCTACAGCAACAAAATTATATTATAAATAGCTTTTGTATTTTTAGCCTGATGATTTCATATGTTTTCTTCAGCTGCCTGGGAGAATCACGCAGCAAAAATAATTATGGAGAAGCTTTATAAACAATATCTGTAACCTCATTTGTAATTAAATCATGTAATCATGACACAGCATAGAAACTCCTTTATAAAGAACTGCTAGGGCTGCTTTGTCTGAAAGTACAGAAAATTAATGCCCTCTTTCCATGCTGTCAATAACCCACCCACCACGCTAAGAATAAAGTAGGCTGTTGTTTCAGGATGTATAATGACTTCTTTTTGTTCCTTGCAGCTTTACAAAGAAATTGAGCTTTGCTCCAAAATAACTAAAGTAATCCAGTTTGACAGAGATGAATCCTGCATGATTGGCTATGGTAAGAGTAATTTTCTGTCTTTATTTAGAATGCTAAAATGAAGTCAGTGTTAAAGATTTCATTTGTATTTCTGGGTTCTAAAGCATAATAATTGATTTTCTCTGACCTTTTTAACCACCCCATTTGTCCCTCCGATATTTTGTATATGCCTTCCTTCTCTCTCTCTCTCTCTCTCTCTCTCTCTCTCTCTCTGCTCTTTACGTCCCTCCACCCTTCCTTTTTCTTTTCAGGTTTCTCCATTTCAGTGGTGGAGGAGGATGGAATACAGCAGCTCTACATCACTGATGTGAAGGCAGGGGGATTAGCCTTTGCTAAAGGTTCATTATTCTTCGTTTCTACCAAAAGAACTCTCTTCCTAAACCCTTTTTGTGTCTGTGAACTGATGAGCTACCGTTAAGGAAAAATAAAAACAATATGGGCTGCATTAGCAGTGCTTCTGCATTTTCTCACATCAAGGTCAATAGACTTCTTGCCTCTTTTCGAAATGCATTAGTACATGTTTATTCAACAGGTAGGGAAGGTTTCAGAGGACACAACATTCCTCAAGGGTGCTGATTACTATAATCATGCCTCTCACTGGCCTTTAAGAAGAATTATGTTGAATTTGACACTTAACTACAGCTGCTTCACATTGGCTCTCCTCTGATGAAGATGTCAAAATATCATGCTGGAGTTGGTCACAGTGCAGATGGAGCACATTGACTGATGCTGTGCAGCAGACTGTGTTATCAGCTGACATTTCACAAAGAATGGAGAAGTGGGTTGTGCTTATGGGGCTATAAAACAAAGGGGAAAAAAAACATAGATGAAGTAGTCTCTGAAGTTGTAAATTTGGTTTTACTTTCTTAAAATGTCATCCTAACATTTCAGCCTGGAATTTAATGGTTAGTGCTGAAAATGAGATAATTACCTTCTCATATTAGACAAAATGCTTATCTAGTGCATGAAGGAATTGGATGCAGTAAATTGAATCAAAGCTGTTTCTTCTTGCAGGTCTAAATGCAGGGGATGAAATACTTCAGTTAAATGGAAAAGACTCTCACAATCTTAATTTCTTGGACATGAAGGCGGCATTCTCTCAAGCTTCACTGGCTTTGACAGTCAACACCCTGCCTCCTGTGGACCGCCGTCAGCTCTGCTACTTGCCACCACGCCGCTCAGATGCAGAGGAAGATCTCTACACTGACATCTTCTCTCAAAGTCAAGGTAAAAAACCAATAGGAATGGTATATTGTAATATTAGAAAGTACAGTGCAAAAGTCTTGAGTCACCCCTCATTTCTTTATATTTTGCTAGTTTGTACAATACCAACAAGCTTGAAAGTCAATATTTGGTATAACCACCTTTATTCTTCAACACAGCCTGAACACTTAGGCAAGTTTTCTTGTAATTTCTTTAAGTAGTCTTCAGGAATAGTTCTCCAGGCTTCTTGAATGACATTCAAAGCTCTTCTTTGGATGTTGGCTGCCTTTGTGGTGTTCACTGCTTTAATAATGTTGAGGTCTGAGCTCTGGTGAGGTCAATCCATGACTGATAATGATTTGCAGCCCCAAACCATGACAGAGCCTCCATCGTGTTTTACAGATGTTTGTAGACACTCACAAACATCTGTTTAGTCACAATGATGAAACAACAATAAAATTATGCATGATGGAGTCATTTAGTACATTGATACAAATTTTGCTACACTCATTAGTTTCCACCTACCCCAAGTTTAATAAGTTGCTCATGACATTGTGAGTCACTGAAATACAATAATTACAATGAATTGTGTTGACGTCTAATTATTTTTTCCATATTAATATGTGTCGCAGTATTCATGTGTGTATGGATGAATTATTGTGTGTTATGTGTCTGAAGCGAAAGCCTATTGCACTTTATCAAATGACCTGCTTAAACTTCTGTTTCAGTGGCAGTTAATGCAGTGATTACTGTTGTTCTGCTTCAGTTGCCATTTCAGTTGATTCATGATTTATGAACAGTTATTATTGGGAAATAAATGGGGATAGTGGATCAGAATGAGATCATACATACAAATATAAGTGTTAATGTTTTCGTGCCTGGATGAATCACATGATGGAGGTGCACAAATTAAATATGGAAACGACTGACTTGGCTCGCATTGCTTCTAATTTTAGGTTTCTGTATTTAAAGTTTTTGTGATCGTGATCCTCTTGCAGGGACTCGAGTATCTGAGAAGCATGTGCAGGCTTATTTTTACATCTCCTTTTTTTATGCAAATAAATAAAGGAAAGCTTAAAGAGGAGAACCCATAGGTGCCACACGTTTAATTAGAAGTTTGAATCCTTTAATGATGGTACACACTTAGCCTGTCATACATAGTTATCATATTTTATTAGAACCACTCAATTTGCAACTAAAGCGGCAAGCTTGAGTCAACACTACTGTGAACACAGTAAAGCCGAGTGGTAGCATACAAAATGTTACCCAGTTTAAGACTTGATTGTTATTCATATTTATAAAGAAATCAAAAGGATTTTGAAGCAACTGGGGGAATAAATGAAATGAAAGAATCGGTTGATTTAGAGCTATTTACAGGTTGCATAATAAACAGTAACTCAATGACAGTTAATGACAGAGGCTTTTGGGTATTAGAGTGTTAGTGTAATTGCTGCAACCTCCTATGAGTATTCAAACCAAGTCATCATGAAATAAAGATTTTAATTTGATTTCCAGTGTTGATGTTTATTTATTATTAGTATAAATGCTGTGGACATAAATAGAATTACATATTTGCTGATTACATTTCGGATAAAATGTTGATCGACAAACTAAAAGGAACACTGTTGGGAAAAAAATGTCCCATTTTATTATGGGATAAAAAGGAGCCATTTGAGGTCCTTCCTTTTTTAAATCACGAATTAATGTCAGTCGATCAGTAAAGCAATTCATCCATACATGTAGATGAATTTAAGACACGTACTGAAATACTTCTTAGCAGATAATCATGGAGTTTTTCTTTTTTGAAAATCCATTATTGTAATAAAATAAATGGAAAACAGTGTATGCTTAGCAGCCATGGATGAACACTGTGCTTAAAGTTCACACATGAAAATACCAAGCATGATACACTGCATTTGTTTAGGTTGTTATCTTGTGGGAAACCTTGACATGGTTCCTTTACACCTGCTTTGTGGTCTCTTTGTATAACTTAAACTGCAAATTGAAATCAAGCACACTGTTGGTGTAATGACACATTTGTAACCAATGAATGGTGAACACACTTTAACTGATCACGACTTATTTCATGTTTCCCCTGCAGAGGATCTCTCTGATAGCGAGGAGGTCTTCCCGAAGGAAATTGCCAAGTGGAACTCCAACGACCTCATGGACAAGATTGAAGCCGCAGACACAGAGGAAACTCCTGGTATGATGAAGACCTCTTCATAGACAGCCACACTCCTGTGATACTTGATGTTGAGAGTCTGTGTGTATGTGTTTTGTTTTGTTTTTTTGTTCGTTTAGGTGAGCTGTTCAAGGAAATGACCGTCGATTATGAAAGAGCAACCAGCGAGGAAAGGCTAGATGAGGTATGTGTGTCAAACACTGAGTGTCGTTGCAGATAACACACTTTAACAAGCACTCCTCTGATGCCCTTCCATGCCTGGAATTAATCTCCCTTAAAACCATCTGCAGAAAATTTCCTTCAGGACTCAAAAGCTTTTGTTATACTTTTTTTAATTTTAGTTTAGCAGCTAAAAAAATATCAGGCTTTAGACTTTGGAGGATAAGAGAAGGGCTGTTTGTCCCTGAGCCTCTCTGTCCTCTTGTGTTCAGATGCGTGGCTGTCTTAGCGGCCAAGCTGATAGCTCTCCCATTCCCACCATCATGGTAACAAGGCACCAGTCAGTAAGTAAACATTTTGGCCCCAGTGCACTGTGGGGTACAATAGTTCTACAGACACCTCCAGTCTACTTACTGCCCTTGCCCTTTTCCTTGCCGTAGCCCGAACCCAGATCCGTGTGTATTCCTCAACCTCACCACCCTCTGTTCAACCCCCCATACTTATGGAAATGTGAAGTTTTGGATTGGAAGTAAAAGACAAAACTACACATTGTGCTGTGTTAATTAATGTGACTTGTCTTCAGGTAGCATGGTTGTTGTTTGCTGTTAGTTGAACGGTTGTCCAGGTGGAGGTTGGCTCTGTTCTGTGTCTTCATGGTTCCTCACCCCTTAATGGTTGTGAAAAGGAGTTTGCTGTGTAAGTCATGTTTGAAGAGATGGACGCAAAATGTTGCAAGTCATAAGTTTTGAATCGGTTAAAAGTGATTTGATGCCTGATTTCAGGGCCTCATTGTTTATCTGTGGTTCTGTTTGTTTTATCACTCAGTAAGTATGTATTCTTTGGTCATGCTGATGAAGTAAATAATCATTTTACTGAATATCTTCCAAAGGCTGATCCTCAACATTCCCATCCATAACACTTCTTTTGAATTTGCTGTCCACAGGAGAGCTCGTCCCAGCAGTGTCTGCAGTCTTCCAAGATCCATGTGCTCATCTTGGTCCTGCACGGAGGGAACATCCTGGATACAGGAGGAGGCGACCAGAACAGCAAGCAGGCCGACGTCAACACAATTAGTACGGCTTTTGACACAGTCATGCGTGTTCACTACCCTGCTGCGCTGGGACGCATCGCCATCCGCTTGGTGCCCTGCCCTGCCATCTGTGCCGAGGCCTTCTCCCTAGTGTCCAAGTAAGAGGACACACATGCACGCATTTCCCTGCAGGTTCCAAACCTCATGTATAATGACTGAAGGTTTGTGTGGTTTTGTTGGACAAAACCACAATTTTTGTAGTTTTTGCTTCTGTACGCAATGGATTTTGAATCAAACAGTCAATATGTGGCTGAAGTGCAGACTTTCACCTTTAATTCAAGGGGTTTTACAAAACTTTTGCATTAACTGTTGAGGAATTACAGACATTTTTATACACAGTCCCCTATTTTCAGAGGCTCAAAATTAATGGGACAAAAAAAAACCAACATAATTTTAAATATAAGGACTGTTTTTTCTTAATACTTGGGTGAAAATCCTCTGCAGTCAATGACTGAAGTCTAGAACCCACGGGCATCACCAAATGCTGCGTTTTCTCCCTTGAGATGCTCTGGCAGGCCTTTATTGTAGCTGCCTTCAGTTGCTGCTTTTTTGTGGGTCTCTCTGCCTTCAGCTTTGTCTTCAGTAGCTGAAAAGCATGCTCTGTTGGGTTGAGATCAGGTGACTGACTTGGCCATTGAAAAATATCCCATTTCTTGGCCTTGAGCAACTCTTGGGTTGCATGTGCAGTATGCTTTGGGTCATTATCTATTTGGACTTTGAAGCACTGAATCTGAGCAGAGAGTATAGCTTTGTACACTCCAGAATTCATCCTGCTGCTCCTATCAGCAGTCACATCTTCAATAAACACTAGTGACCTGGTTCCACAGGCAGCCGTACATGCCCATACCATAACATTGTCTCCACCATGTTTGAGTATAACCAGTGGTTTGCACCTGGTTGTAAACCTTTATTTTTATTCATGAATGCACCTCTCGGTTGTTGACTTTGACAATGATACGCCTACCTCCTCCAGAGTGTTCTTGACTTGGTTGTGAAGTTGTTTTTCTTAACTATGGAAATAATTCTGTTATCTTCTGTGGTGTTGCTGAGCTAGTCGGTGCATTTCTTCTTTATAAGAATGCACCAGATTTATCACATTTAAAATTACAATGAAAAGCTATAAAATACAAATTAAACACTTTGAATCAGCTCCAGATTTTATGTGAATGATATGTAAAGCATAATATGATAATGAAATAACAAGGGAACAGGTCCCACCAGGCTGTGAAACTGCTTGTTAGTTAATTGTCCAATTATTTTTGAGCCTCTGAAAATGGGGGACTGTGTATAAAAGTGGCTGTAATTCCTAAACAGTTAATGCTACATTTTTGTAAAACCCCCTGATTTAACACTCAAAGTCTGCACTTCAGTCAAATCTTGATTTCTTTTTTTATTGAAAATCCACTGTGGTGGTGTACAGCAAAACTACAAAAATTGTGTCTGTGTCCAGCAAATTATGGACCGAACTGTAGATTAGCTGTGATGGCTGTTTGCTTATGATGGAAGAGGTCCAGGTGCAGCTCATGACTCTTGTCCCCTCTTCCTGGGTTTATTTATTCTCCTCTGTGGATTCCTTGGACTTTAACTTTATAATTTTATTTTTATCAATTTTTGTTTTGTCACAGCCTGAGCCCTTACAGCTACGATGAAAGCTGTCTCTCCAGCAGCCAGGACCACATCCCGCTGGCAGCTTTGCCCCTCCTCGCCACCTCTTCTCCACAGTACCAGGATGCTGTGGCCACTGTCATCTTCCGAGCCAACCAGGTGTATGCTGACTTCATAAAGTCTCTGGATGGGGCTGCTTTCTCTGGCCAGGTCAGTTACTGTCCTGTACAGTAATGTTAAATTCTTAAATACTGTTTTCTGTTGTTTTGTTTTGTTTTGTTTTGTTTTTTTTTGGGGGGGGGGGTCCTCACATATGCCATTTAATACTGCTGAGTTTGAGTCATTACAGCTGAACCAGTTTAGTTTTACACGAGTTGTACTTTTTAGAGCCACATATTAAAGTTTACATATTAAAGTTTAAGAAAAAAAACAAAACAATGTGTGAACTGTTTCTGTGCTAGTTTGCCATTTATCAATAACCCTAATTATTATTTTTCTTATCTTTAGATCCAGTGTGTAATTATTGAAGTCTTTTAAGGTACTCCTGAACCCTACGGATATATGTAATAAGTATTTCTCATCTTTTAACTCTCTAGGTTTGCCTCATTGGGGACTGTGTGGGAGGAATCTTGGGCTTTGATGCTCTGTGCAACAGCAGTCAAACAGTAAATGAGAGCCAGAACAGCAGTCGCAGGGGCAGTGTCATTAGTGTACAGGTAAGCGAGCCATCATCCAGCATAATGAATGCATAATAACAATATTTCGGCTAATCCTAAAATACCCTAGAACACTCCTGTCTGCACTTTAAACCTGTTTTATTAATCTTGTTAATGTCATACATCTTGTTAATATGACACATTTTCAAAAAATTGCCCCTGTAGGACCAGGATCTTCTCTCTCCTGGCATCATTGTCAACAGCGGACACGGATCATCGTCTCCAACCTTGGAGGGCAGCCGCCACCTCAGTCGCAGTAACATTGATATTCCACGTGCCAGTGCAGGTGACGACACCAAGAGACAGCTGCCTCGCAAGAGAAGTGACTCCTCCACCTATGAACTGGACACAATAAAACAACACCAGGCTTTCCTGTCCAGGTATGTTGTCTGTGGGAGGACAAAATACGCATGTGGGATAAACACAGAGTTTTTTTGTCATGTACTGTCAGAATATGTTTTAATTTTAGTTCCACACAAGGAAATGACTTTGTGCTGTCCTTCCAGCTTACACTCCAGTGTCTTACGGAATGACACAGTCTCCCGCCGGTCGAGCAGTAGCACTATGCTGGACGGAGGCTCCCTGGGGAAATTTGACTTTGAGGTGTCCGACTTTTTCCTCTTTGGCTCTCCGCTTGGCTTGGTACTCGCTCTGAGAAAGACTGTGATCCCTATGTTGGACGGTGAGCTTCCTCCTACAGAGAAATACAATTATTATGTTTTGTACTAGGTGTAAAAAAATAAATAAAAGTGAAAGGTTTGCCTCAAGTGGAAACTTACTTATTATTATGGACGCCTGTAGGCCAGGCTATCATGAAAACATTTCAAGTAATTTTATAACCTCTTCTAAAATACTTGTTTTTGAGAGAATAATAATTGTTGCAACTTTTCAGTATTTTAAGTTATTCCCTTCTCCTTTCTTATGTCCCTGGTTTCATTTCTCCCCCTAGTGGCCCAGCTGCGGCCTGCCTGTCAACAGGTCTATAACCTGTTCCACCCGGCCGATCCCTCAGCCTCCCGTCTTGAGCCTCTACTGGAGAGGAAATTTCACCTCCTCCCTCCCTTCAACGTGCCCCGTTACCAACGCTTTCCCCTGGGAGATGGAAACTCTGCTCTCCTGGGTGAGCTCTTTTTGCCAGTGATATATAAAAGCCACATGAATATAATTTCAGTAGCAATTCAATCTTACAGTTTTGGGTTCTTGTATGTCTGTCTTGGATTCACAAACACACACACAAATGCAAAATTCCCTTAAAAAAAAGAAAAGAACATTTAAGATCACATCACCCAACGCTTCAGATGCTGATTTTAACCCACTGTCCTGTTTCCCATGGATGCATACCATAGATGGCTTAAAGATGCTTTTGTAGCACCCGTTGAGTTCACTCACAAAGTAAACATGGTCTGAAAGAAAAATGAAACATTTTTCTAATGTTTGTGCTTCAGCATCTTTCGTGAAGCGGTTTATTCATCTAAATGTTGTCATAGTCCTGCTGGTGGTTTCTGTTTGGACTGATCATTATAACGGAGGATGCCTACCCTGTTTATACAATTATACGTCTATTGTTCTCAAAGAAAAAGGACACAGAATTTAATAAGATCATTAGTGAGGAGGGTTTTTCCAGTTTAAGAAATATACCTAACATTATTGAATCAGGAACTGAGGCTTATTAAGGATGGATGTCAGGGTTAATAAAATGTACTATATATGAAGATGTTTCTTAATTTCTTCAGGCCACAGTTTTCATGTTCCCTGATAGCCTTCATCAGATGAGCTATCACTGACTATCTTCAAGCCTTCCAACTTTTTTAATAGTGATAAAGCTTTAAAGACAATTTCAAGATCACTGTTGAAACAGAAAACTTCAAATGATTTCATAACCAGCATATTGCAGGCTATTTCTAATCTTAGAACAGGGTGATATGTCAGCTTATTGTGTGACTGAGGAGCAGCTGTCGTCCAAAAGCGGTGAGCTCCGCTAAGGGCTTGACTCTTTCTTGTCTCTTGTTCAGTTGTTCTTCATATGTTTTTGTCTTCCTTGTCTTCTTTCCTTCTTTATCTCTCGGCCTCCTGTCTCCATATCCATGTACCTGGCTCTCTACCTCTAAAACCTTCCCTGACCTCTGCCCCACCTGCCCCTCCACCACCCCCACCCCTCCTCTGTAGTGGAGACAGTCCAGAGCAACGCTCAGCTGCTGCTTGACAGCGGACCTCCCCTGTCCCTTCGCTGTCAGGAGACCATCAGTGAGACCTGCATCCCTGTACCTGTGCTAAACTGGCAGGAGGGCTCCCTCAAAGCCACACCCACCACTATGGAGTGTGTGTAGCCTCTCCCATTCACCTATATCTGTTCCAGACCCTCATTCACCGTGTTTCTGTTGTCGCTTTGTTCGTCCTTTTTGCCATTATGTCAAGATGCTCAGATTTCTGTCCACCCCATGCTCTCTTGGAGTATTTCCATTGCTGTCTTCTCAGTTTCTACAATCAAACACTGACAGACAAGTTTAAAACCTGCATATATATACTTTTTGTGGTAGCATCTTGTTTTCTTGTTTACAATAAAAGAAAATCAGACAGATTATAACATCATGCCATGGAAATACTCTGCAAAAATCTGATAAGCATCTCTTGTGGTACTGTGTTTCCTTTGTGCCATCACATTGTCATGACACCGTGTGAAGTTTGGAGTTTGGAGGATGCAAGCGTTTGTGTTTGTGCTGTGGTTTTTAGGGCCTGTTACAGTGTATTTGCATCATCTCCATAATATCAGCTTATTGGTGGTGACAGAAGGTATGTTTTTTACTGTCGTGGGAATT
>VVAS01004893.1:2559-13843 GCA_015103295.1 Ptychochromis oligacanthus
TTTCAATTCACACCCCCCCCCCCGAAGCGGAAAAAAAAAGAAAAAAAAAAAAAAAAAAGACCAAAAGGAAAGAGGAACACTGAGAGAAACACTGTTTATATTCTAAAGTCGTTTTTCTTAGGAACTGTGTGTTTTGGAGGTTGTGTAGATCAGAATGGAAGTGCAGTCAGGTCAGAGGATAAAGCGGTAATTAAACTCTCGATGGGGGCAAAAAAATGGCCTTTATTCTTTGTATGGTCAGCACAGTCTTAAACTTGACTTCTGAACACATGTGGACTTCTATACTTATGAGAGCCCTTATTGATTTGACTTATTCCCTTTAACTAAGATCACCAAATTCCTAACCCCAACTGTGACTCTGAAATCTGACCTTAATCCCAGCTTGTCCTAATTTACCTTACCTTACCTTAACTTACTTTCAAGGTTTAAAACTCAAAGTGGTCCTCACAAAGAAAGTGCCAGAACACATGCATGCAAGTGCTTAGCAATGAGCCAAAATGGCTATTTAAAAAAAAAAAGTCAGTTGAGCCTTAATATTATTTGTGTGGGTGTATAAATGTTGATAGTACAGTCAGACTGATGGATGACAGCTCTTCTGTCATCTGTTTGCATTACAGTGTGTAAAAATATCTCTAGTCTTTTTGTGTATTTTTGTGTTATTCTTATGAGGTAATTCTTGTCTGCAATCCAATCCTAAAACTTTTATTAATTACATTTATTTTACCAAGATGTTAAAGGGGACCTGTTGTGGTCTTCAGCTGTTAGAATGGTGGATGCTCGTATTAAACATGGCCAAGTTTCAAATAATGAGGCCCCAAGTAATCCCTGTGCACATCGATACCAAAATTCTGAAAAAAAAAGTTGCTTGCTTTTTTTGTTTTGTTTCAGATATTCAGATACTAATTGATACAAAAAATTACTATAGGATTAGATACTCTTTTATAACAGTATCGATACCAACAGTGTCATCCTCGCCTCCTCCAGCTGACACAAGACAGGCAGGTACACAGCCCCTCCCCTCACTAGCAGCTGAACACACGAACAGCTGCACAACAAACTTGGCGAAGCATCTTAAAGAGTGACACCCCGGTATTTACGAGGAATTTCATGAGGACAATAGAGCTCCCGTCTGAACAATATCAAAGTTTTAAACAGTTATCATAAATGTTAACCTGACCGGCACACATGTTAACGTCAGCAGTTTAACCATTAGCAGTTACCTGATAGCCACATTAGCCGCCTGTTAAGTTATCATTAAGGTTTCGGCTAGCGGCTGTGGCTAATTACTAAAATGATGATGTTAATGTGGGAGCTAGGCACCAAATGTTATCAGTCCTGCCCGTCTGTGACATTAGCAGACGTTGTTAATTTAAGAGGATAACACAAGAAAAGTTTGTAGCTGAATACATTTGGATTATTGCAGATCTGACCAGTATTGTTTTAACCTTTATTTTCCTCGTAGTATCGAAAATGTTGTGGAGTATCAAGTATTTTCCTGGATATTGGCATCGAGTTTGAAATTCTTGTATGTGACAACCCTAGTGAGCACAGAGCCTTCAATCGCCTGCTTTTTTTAATTGCGGGGAGCAGCCAGTCAGAAGAACGTTGCCTTAAAGGAAGAGGGGGAAAGGAGCTAAAGCAGCTTATTTCAAATGGAGGATGAACTGAGGAGCTACACCCAGGCCCACTATACTATAAAGTTTATTTTGAGCTGTTAATAAGGCAAAGTTACTCTAGAATAGTCAAAGAAAAAAATGTTGTTGGAAATAAGCATAATAGGTCCTCTTTAAGATGGCCTCAGAAAATTATGGCAGCACATTGAAGGAGAGTTTGCTTAGTAAAGTAATGCTGTTGCATGTGACCAAGAATGTTCGCTTATTATATGTCTACTGTAATCTTATTATGGATTACACATTTAAACCTTTAAATTGTGTCAAAATGTGAAGAAAAGCTGCATATTCTGCATTACTCGTGCATCCAGTAATATTTCGGTGTACATATACATGTTGAACCTTCAAGACAGTTTAAAAAGCTCGATTTTTAAACTCTTTTTAAAGTAAATAAGTGGAATTCAAGTATTTAATGTGAGTGAATAAAAAAAATTATGTATTTATTTTTTTAGACATGTATGCCAATTAGGGCATGTTTAATGAGATTATAACTCCTTTATGTATTTAAACATAACATTTTAGAAAACTTTGAGTACAAAATAAACATCAATAATAATGTAAGTAAACAAATGGGGAAGTTTGATGGTGATATCTATTGGCTAAAAAGTTTAAACATAAATTGTATTTTAAAAAAAAAAAAAAAAGATTTACAATACATATCTTTAAAGGCCTTTTTCTCAAAATAAGTTTCACCTTGTACTCTGAACCAGATATTTCCTCCTCAGCAGCCCTTACATCCAAAATGAAAAAAACAAAAAACAAAAACGTTCTGATGTTGGGCGGCACGGTGGCGTGGTGGTTAGCACCGTCGCCGCCTCACAGCAAGAAGGTCCTTGGTTTGACTCCAGCCTGGGGCCTTTCTGTGTGGAGTTTGCATGTTCTCTGCGTATCTTTGGACTGTGGTTCTCTCCCACAGTTAGGTTAATTGGTTAACCTAACCCCCTTATGGGCGTGAATGGTTATCTGTCTTTCCGTGTTAGTCCTGCAACAGGCTGGCGACATGTCCAGGGTGTACTCCGCCTCTCGCCCTATAACCGCTGGGATAGGCTCCAGCCTGAATTGGATAAGCGGAAGAGAATGGATGGACGTTTTGATTTTATTCCTGTCTATGTTCGGAGGGGTTTGTTCATGTTTCATTCAGAGCCTACTGTATAAAACAGTTTTTGACTAAAATCGTGGCAAAAATGTACTAATTCTGGCCGCTGTGAGTAGTTTCTGATTTATGAAGAGATTTCCAAAATCACTGGCAAGCTGTCCAAGGTTCCAGTGATCCTGCCCCTCTGTGACTCTGAACTGGATAAGCAGTTAAGAAAGAAAACTGTCAAATAAATGAATAAATAAATAAAACCTCTAAACACTATTAGATTTCTGTTCTGGAAAAATTTTGCAAATTATTTTATATTTAGATATACAGTGCCTCAATTGCCTGTTCAGATATTACATTTCAAAAAACTTGCAAAACCTACAATATTTAACTATCTAAGTAAAGTAATTTTTACTGTATTCTGCAGTGTCTCCCTTTAGCCATAATACAGCATTGTTCCATGTTCTTCAATTAATGTCTGAAAAGTTCTTGAAATAAGCTAAATTTGTTTAGAGGCAGACTGAAATATTTGTAGTAGACATACTAGCTGCACTGATTAATAGTTTAGTTGATCCACTTGATTGCCAACTAATTCGATGAATCAGTTACTGTTCCTGCTTTGTGAAACTTGTCCTAAAAAAGCTGCTCGTTATCGTAGAAAATGAAATATCTTTGGGCCCTGGGTTCTTAGGGACTACAAGGTGAGAAGAAAGTCTTTAAGATTCAGAGATACATAACTTGATGAGCTAGTGTTTTTGCATTGTGGCTGTATTTGTGTGTGTGTGTGTGTGTGTGATTCACCTTTGCTCAGTTGTATAAGTGGCTATGTCTGCACTGTATAGAGTCTGTAATATGAGTACATGTCCTCAGGCGGAGTGTTTTTCAGTTCTTGAACTCTATGTGCTATATCGCCTTTCAAAAGCATTTAACTTTACTAACCTTGCTCTGCACAGAAAAAAAGGTGCAGCTCTTCCATACACACACACACACACACACACACACACACACACACACACACACACACACACACACACACACATACTGCTTTCTCTCTGTACACTCCAGTGGTCTTTTATTTCCAAACTAAAAGAAACAACTCAATTTTGCTCTCTCCTCTCCTCTTCTCTCTCTCTCTCTTCCCTCTCTCCCACACAAAAGTAAAACACTGGTGTGCTCTACTGATGAAGCTGCCAGCCTACTCAACATTTATTTTAGCTTTCTCTCCTTTTCTATCTGAAAAAATGAGCCTTCCTCTGTGTGTTAGTGTGTGTTGGTGCATGTCCTGCTGTGTGTTTTCCAGCACACCAAAGTGGCTGTCCAAACAATGATCAATGGCCAGCCTGAGCCTGATGGATAAGAGTAGAGCGCAGCATTTGTCACAGTAGAGCCGGTACAAGCGTTAGCGTTTACGCTGCAACACTTCTTTCCACTCCACTTACTATTAGCTCAGGCTTAGCCCCAAACACTGTTATGAGTAATTGTTGTCAGCTGTGGCACTATGAGCTTCAAACAAGGTCAATGGGACAGGCTGCTCATGGTTAGGAGGACTTTAACGATGCACAGGCTGGGGGCATGGTTTGTCTGATGTAAAAACTGGGACAGGCAAAAAAAAGCAGGTGTAGATAAAGGACAGAATAAAAGGCAGATAAGTATATTAAAGAAACACAAAGAAAGGGGGGGGAAAAATCAATAAAATTAGAAAATTAAAAATCAAAGAGGTTCTTATCGACTGAGGCTCAGGCCTTCTCTGCAGCAAGAGTGTTAAAGTAGAAATCACAATTTTAGATAAAGACCTGCCTTGAGTGAAAAAAAAAGCATTACGTGTTGTGCTTATCTCAACCAGCAAAAAAAACCTGACAATGTAACACAAATGTGTTAAAATAACCAAGGATTTGGCAGGTTTGACTCCAGACACTAGAAAATATCAAAGACCAGTCGTGTCACGGAAAGGATTTTTACCAGTTTGCCTCTGTGGATATTTTAATGTACTTTGGCATATGAATGTGAAGGTTAAAGGGATAGATATGTGTCAGCAACTTCGTGTTTCTTCCTGTTAGATGGAGTTATATAGAATCATAATATTATATAATGTTATTATGGAAACAATGAATTGAACAGCTAATTGACTGTGACCCAGATGTAAAAGGTGAATCATCAAAAATCATTACCCTACTCTGGTGTTACAACACATTTGTCATATAATTAGGCCTTATCACTCCCATTAAACCAGTTCCCAGCAGGTGCCATATAGCACAACCATTGTCTTTAACTTATCTGTGTGATTCTGACACACACCAAATGCATGCTCTTCATAACGGAAGCATAAGTGGCATGCACGGTACTATACATACAAACACAACCTCTGCAACCTGTGTCCATTCGTATATGCATAAAAAGACATGTTTTCTACTACAATCCTTCACCCCAGGCCTTCCAGGAAATGGGGCATCCACTTAAAAAAAGACACTTCCATTAAGCATCATCCTCCCTATTGCCACACTAACGAGCTGAGGGTTTAACAAGCTCATTAAGGCGGGGTCAGCGAGAGATTAATTGTACTGGATGATTGCTCCTGTGGCTTTGTGAACCCAAGGGCTGTGTGACTACATTTAGAGACCGCCCTTTTGCTGCGCACCCACGGTGCACCAACACCAAATATCAGCACTTGATAAATGCAGCGTGTATGCAGAGTAAGAGGAGACACAGTGATCTTAGAGTTTGCTTTGCATGGCTGGTCAACAATGAGAAACATCACTGAGAAGGACATCATATACAAGATACATTACTGAAGAGGGATTTGCAAGGACACCTGTTTTCAGTTGGGCCTTATTGATGTCATTGTTGTTGCTCCTTCCGTGATGAATTTCATCTTGCATGAACGTTGGAACGAAATGATGGGCCAATGGAAGAAAAATCTCCATGTTTACAAGAGCATAAAAGTGATGTGTTAGTTGGTCCAACAAACATTTTGCTCGAGAGGTATAAATTTCAACACCTAGCCTGATTTTTGTGAAGTTTTATACTAATATTTTTAGACTGAAATACTGCTTACGTCCTCTTTATATGAATGATATGAAATAATGTATCTGAAATTTATTGGACTGGCTACATAAAGAGTCAGTTGGTCTTTTGTAGTGAAGGTGTATGACAAAGAGTCTATTTGGGTCATGTGGCATCACATGGTCCTACTGCCGCCACTGCGCTAAAATCACCTCACAGCTCATTGCTGCTAATGATTACTGGGGGCTTGAGATGAACCCTTCTGATTTCCTCTTGTGCCCCTTTCAGAACAACCTTCAGGACACGGACAATATCATCATCATGTTCATTATTGAGTCATATTGTTATGCACAGTTTTTATATGCATGTTTTATAGATTACATTCATTGTGGGTACAGTCACTTTTTCCCACCCATACTAAGTATTTGTAGTCTATACTCATGTTAACTGCTTGATTAGAAGGCTGAATTATTAATGGAGACAGAGAAACATAGACTAAAAAAACAGAGGAGCTTCTGGATGAAACAGGCTGAAACAGAGATAAAGGGAAAACGACAAGTAGAAGCAAAAGGATAAAGAGGTGGAACAAAGCTGGTGAGGTTTTGGAGAGGGAGAAAGGAGGTATAGAAAGATGGGGAATTGCTTTGTCACATCATATTTTGTGTTTGTGTTGGAGATAGCAGCTTATCATCTCCAGCACATTTCCACATCATCTATAAATTACAGGCAGCGGCGGGTCAGTGCTATAATAAAACAGCGTCTGGAATAATGCATTAAAAATAGCAGCCCCAAATTCAAAGAATGTGTGTGTGTGTGTGTGTGTGTGTGTGTGTGTGTGTGTGTGTGTATATCCTCAGGGTCAGGGTAATCTCAGTGGATTGTTAATCCAGCCAGCTCCCTCTCTCCCCAGCTTCATTAATCTGCCACCAGTCTGCGTCTCATTTTCTGTGGACACACATCCAGTATACACATGCACTCACGCACACACATACTCAGACTCGCACACAGACGCCGGATTGAAAGTATACTCGATGTCAAATATAGGACTATCAGACCCAGTTTCTGATGGAATTTATACAAGGGGTGGTCAGAAAGTTCAGTTTCTGATTCACACACACACAGACATGATAAGAGTTAGATCTCCAGCTATTATCCAGACACCAGCACCACTCCTCTGTGGAAGTGCCCACGGTGTCCACGCCAGAAGGCAGCGCATCAGACTTTTAACACCAACCTCTACTGTAACTTCCTGAAGCCCCGAAGGAGGACATTCAGTGCAATTTGAGTTTCACATCCAGTCTGCACTGCAAATGTGCTTCAGCAAGCGGTCAAAATGGGATTTCCAAGCATAGCAGGAGTGATGCATTGCTGCGCAAGTAGACATCCTTGAAGAAGTTGACAACCAGATCTAAATCAGCAAGTGACTTTGCTCTTTAGAGGTGCGGTTTGTGATGTTTTGGACTACAGCTTATAGCATTTATTCAGCAACAGCCACTCATTATATCACCATCTCTGTATGTAGTTAACTTATTTTGCTAATGGCTGTTGTTTCATAGCTAATGGTTGTGTGTTGAAAATGGATCACTGTATTGTTCAAGTACTCTATTTACCACAAGAACCAATTTCAAAAAGGACAGAAATATTTATACTTTTGGCCACTTGGGGCAGTGCAGCAAAACTGTTTGCTAACATGTCCGCAAACAGCTGCTTTTACACATCCAGTAAACAACAACATTAGCTTTTATTTCAATTCAATTTTATTTATGTCACAACAGCAGTCACCTCAAGGCGCTCAAAGACCCTAAAATAGGATTCTTGACAATTTCTACAATTTAGCTTTGATGGAATTTATCATGGAGATGCTGGATGTTCTCCACCATCTCCATGATAAATAGATCACCATTCAACAAAATATTAACAGCTGAACAGTGCTTCTTGTGAAGAAAAGAGAAAAAAGAACTGCATCTTTAATGCCGTTTTCAGACGTGAACTTCAGACAGTCAGGAGGATCGGATCAGAACACGCAACTGGAAACAGTCCCTTTGGTTTAGGCGGGGGGATTTGCATGGCTTGAGCGTGCTGGGAGTAGCACATGACCCCATTTACCCGCTTTGAATTCACAAGAGAGTTACCTGCGCTGTTCTCACATGGACTTTCTACTAGAAAGCAGGCAGTTCACTGGATCCTGCTAAATCCTGTAATTCCCACATGCACCTCATGTTATGTGATGTCTAGAAAAAGTTCGGGGCTGCAGTGCATGTGTGAAAAAAGGCTTAAGTTTATTTCACCTGCTGTCAAATCGTGAAGTAAGAAAACAGAGGTTCCTACTTATACACACAGTGCTCACTCGCTCACTAATTACCTTGTAAGGACGATGAACACAAAGACAACAGTGATCTGTCCGCCTCCTGCAGCCCTGTGCCTCTGCTTAACTTTAACTTTTCTTATCTCCTCCTCTTTTTCCACCTCTTCCTCCTCCTCCTCTTCTTCACCTCCCTCCCACTGCTTTAACCGCTCCGCGTTCTTTTTTTGGTCTCACTGTACCTCTCTGATTCTCCAGTTTTTATTTATTTATTATATTTCACCGCCTCATGCAATGGCTTTCCTCCCGATGTAATTGCCACGAAGTCTTTCTCTTTCTCTCTTTCTCTCACCCCCTCCTTCCCTCTTCCTCAGTTGACACTGGCATGAATGCTAATGTGTGTGCATCACTGACAAGAGTGTTCACGTATGTTGTGTTTGGGTTTTTGGGTGTGCACTCCAGATTAATACAGAACAAGTATCAGTACATCGAAAAGATTATTGTAGCTCGAGTGTGTGTGTGGTTGTGTATTTGCACTTCTGTGTGTGTGTGCGCGTGTGTAAAAGGCTGTTTATTCGTGGACTCTCTTGGCAAAAGGGACGGGAATAGGTTTAAAGCACCGGTAATGACTCTACTGAGTTCTACTTTAAATGCAAATTCAACTCTGGGAGGCTTTTATTCCACACGCACTGATGCTGACCAGGACAGTCGAGTATCTAATCACCCCTCCAGATACATACACACACACACAAATACACACACAAACACACACCTATACACTGCAGTGTGGCGCCTCCTCAGGCTGTATAACTTTTGACTTTTCCAATGTCCTCATAACTGCTTTTTACTTCATCCTACACACTCACTCACACACACACACACACACTCACACGCAGGCAGACACTGTTGTTATATAAATATTACAGAGTGCCACATGCATGAAATTTTTTCTTGTTTAAAAAAAATATAAAAAGGCATCACCTTGGACCTTAGCATGTGTCACACTTTTCTCTTAAAATTTTCATAAAAAAGTAGCAATTGATGACAAAAATAATCATTGGTTGCAGCGTTAACCTACACACATACATGTAGACTTTGACACACTTACAGATATTCCTCAGTACCAGCACGTACAGCACAACTGCACACATGTATTTCTCTAGCAGCCCTTCTTTCCTCATTCCCGTGCTTTATTTCTCGCTCACACAAAAATACTCGCGCTCAGAACTTCCCTTTTTTGCATCACTTATCTTTTCTGCTCGAAAATATTTCATCTTCACAATGAAGAAAATTTTTTTCTATTTTCCCTTCGTTCTCTCATGCTGCCTCTCACTTTTTCTCTTAATTATACACATGCAAAAAGTATCTTACCCGTCATTGTTCCTTCTTTGTGTTGAGTCCGTATGCTCTCTTTTAAATCGCTCCTGTATTCTCTCACTGACTGGTGTGTGTGTGTGCTCTCTCCTCTGTGTGTGTGTGTGTGTGTGTGTGTGTGTGTGCGTGTCTGCGCGTGTGTCTCAGGCGATGTTTGACTTTCGCGGCAACAGCAAGGCGGAGCTGAACCTGAAGAAGGGAGAGGTGATCTTCCTGCTGCGACGAGTCAATGCCGACTGGCTGGAGGTAAGACCGGAGAGAGAAAGAGAGCGAGAATATGAGGTGGGGGGGTAGAGGAAGAGAGAAAGGTAGAGAAGGAGAGAGACAGAGAAAGAGTGGGAGAGTGGAAGCCTGAGAAAGCTGGATGGAGAGTGAGAGGGAGGGATGGGAAAAAAATAGAAGAGGTGTAGGGGGAGAGGAGATGTAAGAAAAGAAGAGAGTAAAAGAGAAAAAATGGAAAGACGAGGGTTCTTGATCAGGGGCGTATTGGGAAAAATGAGGAGTAAAAATGGAAGAGGAAAGATTAGAGTGATGGAGGAAGAGACAGGTTAATAGCAAGAGATGGAGAAAATGATGGAGAACGAGTGAGGGAAACTAGGGAGGGAGAGAAACAGAGAATCAAAGGGGGAGAAATGGAAAGATCAAACAGAAACAGAAGGGAAAACAAGAGATACAATTATGAGGAAGAGTGAAGAAGAGGAAGAAAGTAATGGTAAGTGAGGGTTTTATAACTTAATAGATTGAAAAAAGCAGGCATGATAAGAAATTAAGAACAGAGGGAGATTGCAGCCTGAATAAATGCATGTACATCCACTTTCCAGTTGTCCGGCACCTCCTCCAAAAGATTGCCTAAAGTATATGGACAGACATCACATGTCCAGCTTAGAGTTTTACATGCATATGACAGTCTGTGATTTGTCCCACCGACTGTTCTGATGTGTCTGCAGAGACTGTGTGCACACGTACAGCAAAGAAGGGAAAATAGACAAATAGACAATAGACAGGAAGTAAAGAACAAAAGATATGCAAGGTTGACCAATTACCTAAGTCAGACAGGTGTAGAGACCAGTTGGTGACTGCCTAGTCCCCAGCGGTTGTAGGACAAAATGAGTATTAAGTGGTTGCTGGCAGTTGCCAGGAGTGCTCCACCAAAAACCTCCTTGTGATTGCTTTGGTCACTAGCAGATTGCCGCAGTTTGTTGTTTGTATGAAAGACGCCAACTTGCCTGCAACTTCTCGCGGAAACTGTGAGTGTGACACAAACCGGTAACTAACCACCGTGGTTAGTTAGCAAATGCTTGCAGACATGTAAGCAGCAATCTGCTAGCGACCAACACAATCACAAGGACGTTTTTGGTGCGGCACCCACTTTTAAACCAATTTCACCTAACGACAGCCAGCAGCCTCCAGCAACCACTCACCAGCCTGTCGGGGAATACTCATTTCTCCCTAGATACTGGAGGTTGCCAGGGTGCCGCCAACTGGTCTCTAGGTCTGTGTAACTAAGGCCTAAATAAGACAGGAAGTAACAACAAAGACAAATATAGACAGAGAGACACAGAAGAGAGGGAAAAAACATATAAACGCAAGAAATGAACCAAAGAAAAACAATGAATGTGGCGATGTCCATATTTCCAGACCCAAGTGATAAAGAAACCATGTGAAAGGTTTGGAAATTGAGTGGGGGGGCGAACTGGAATAACAGCTATGAGCAGACATTTGTATGGATGTGTTGCTGATGCTTTCACATAATCATTTAGTATGAAGTCTAAATTTTTATTTGAATTTATTCATGTTTTATTCACATTTTTATATTTTTAATTTTTGATTTATTTTTATTTATTTATTTATTTT
>VVAS01004945.1:1242-12474 GCA_015103295.1 Ptychochromis oligacanthus
CAAAAAAAAAACATTACTACAAGATCTCACTTGATTTTAATTTAAATCAAACTGTAAAATCATGATTATTTTTTGAGAAATGGATTTGTATGCATTTTAACTATGTTTTTTTGAGTACATATTGAACTCTTGAATACATTAAATGCATTTTTTTTAACCTTTTTTAATTTGTGAATAGGCTGCATTTGCTAAGAGTTCTCCTTCCAAAATAATATAATCATCATAAAGATTTATGTGCCAGAAAAAGTATCGAACTGTGAAAGTATGTTGGGCCATCAACCTACCTGCTGTCTCTTTCAGGGATCTCTTTGATAGCAATTCGGACCTGGTTGCTAAGATCTCTCCCAGCATACACCACTCCATAGGTGCCCCGACCCAGCACTACCCTTTCCCCTGTCTCATCAGTGTCATACTCGTACTGTAGCACAGAAATACATGCATACAAAATTATGTGCTGGCATTTAATGCGATATATACACTTCTACTACTGAATGTATGTGAGCACACTTTCAAACAAACACACACTGACCTCTAGCGTATCTCCTTCACCCTCTCCCTCTAGCTCCACAGCATTTCCAGTACCATCAGATATCATTTCTTTCACCATGGAGCAGAACCTGAAACACACCACCAGACACAAAGATTATTACAGTTATTTACAGTCTTTGGCCTCCAGGTCACAATCGCACATACAGTACAGGGTGTACAAACACGAACACGGACAAACACATGACAAACACACACCTACACAGACACATCTAGAGGTGTGTGTCCTCACCGACCGCACTGCTCCTCAGTGGAGAAGTAAATCTGGAAGTCATCCGAGTTATCGTGGACGTAGAGGAAGCAGCAGCGCTCGTCGAACTTACTGATACTGCAGACAGAAGGGCCAAATTAGGCTGCACACTGATTTACTCTTCTTTACACTGTATGTTATAGTACATCCTGTATAACAAATGAAAGCAAAGCTTGTCATCATACAAAGAACTCAAGACAGTAAAAACATGTGAATAAAAGGGGGAAGAGAGATTTTGTTGAGAGATTTTATTCTAACATGATGGATCTCATCAAATTTGCTTGTTTTATTGTATAGTCAGACTTTTACTTGAGTCTTTAGATTGAGTGCAGCAGCACTAGTGATGATTTTATTTCACAGTAAGCACTGGCCATGAAGAATGTCCTTAGATTTGTTTTTCTTTTTTTCTTCCTCCTCAGGTTGCACTGATTATGTAATTGCAGCTTTGCATTATACATCACTGTTTTTTAATATTCAGGCTGATGAGGTCAGCTGGAGATCCCTAATGAAGTTCCTGGAGGCTAATTCCTCTCTTTGCTTAATATATTACACATATAGCTGCAGGCAGCTGACACTTTGTCACCACAATATATATATGCTGCTTCCCTTCCCTGGGTTTCTACAGTGGAGTAGGAGATTGTAGCAGGACCCACAGAACCACAACAGAAATTATGTTTGTTTATATTTGGTTTTGCTGCCTTATGTCCAGCACGTCTCTTCCATACCTAATGCCTTTGATGGACATTGCAGTGAAGTTCCACTCATGGATCCCTTTCTGTAATAAAAGAAAATGAAGTTAATCATTGGCTTTTCCACATTTTGTTTTTTTTTTTACTGTTTGGTTACATATTCAGACAGAATCAAAGCATTGGGAGTTGCTTTATGTTGAATGGCAAAGAAAAAGAAAGAGGTAGTTTGTCTAATCAACAACTAAAATGTTAGAGCCATCATAACCACATGGTGGCAATATAAAAATTTCTGTAACAGCAAGTGGTTAAATGATCAAATATGTGTATATGTCTGCATCTATTTAGTTGGATGTCTTCAACCCTCCAGCAGTGCTGGAATAGCAAAGGTGAAACAAATGTAGTTAATGCTGACTCTGCTCTATTAAGTGTCCCAGTAAGCCCTGCCATGCAGCTGGCATGCATAGTCCCAGGATACCCAGAGTAGCTTACTGATTACACCTGTGCTTTTAATTCTACAGTGAAGAGCCAAAAATCTACACAGTTTAAACAGTCTACTCCACATGTGTCAAAGTACAACCCGAGGCCTGGAAACATCTGAATCCAGATATTATTTATTGGTAATAAGACTTTCATTGTAACCTCTAACAGTTCTTTGATTCATTGATTATTGAATGTGTGGTGCTTCACTGACTTTATCTAAGCAAATTGTGTCCACTGGACAAGGATGTTGCCCACCCTTGGTCTACTCTCACGTGCGGTGAAATTAAACAGTTGCACAATATGAGGGTGCAGTGAGTTGATATGATTAAGAGTGTAACAACAGATGTTAAACAGTGTCAATAGATGTTAAAAATTTCACATTAATGTTCCGTGTGTTTGCATAGCACTTTAACTGATTTAGGTTTAATGATTTCCCAATTTTTATTTTTTTATTTTTTTTTGTTAATACTTTGAAATTTTGAAGTGGAAAGACAATCTTCTGACAATGCTCAGTGGTGCAATGCAATGCTGTGGGTAAACAGGAAGAGGGTTAGAAAGGCAATTTTCTGACCGTTTCAGCAGGAGAAACATGCCATATAGAGACGTTCTTCTCTTCTGCCTCGTTGTTAATTGACACATAGGATGGCTGATAAATCTTGGTTGGCTCTAGAATCAGCACCTGTAAACAAGGACCAAAACATATACGTTTGATTTTACATACACGTTTGAATTTATCGCTGTGTATGTTTCAGCGTGTATGAATGTTTACGTACTGGAAACCGCAGTCTGTTGGTGGTGCGCTGCGTGGCTTCGACGATGATGTCCATCCAGAAGTTGAGTCTCTCTCTCTGAGGAGAATGTTCCAAGTTTTGCTTTTTAAACCTCTGGATCAGCTGCAAGTTCTGTACCACTGACCGCAAATACCTGAAAGAAAATACAAAGGAAACCAATTATAATCAGTGAGATCAAAAAGCATCACAATTACAAATTCCTCCAAATTATAGTTTGTTTGTTTCTTTTTTTTGTTTTTTTATACAATTTTGTGGCATGCTTAGGGTTACTTAAATAAATAGGAATCATTACCCATTATCAGACTCTGATAATTTGATTGATAACTAGATATTAAAGATATTATTTAGCTTCAAACATAAGTACTTTTTTGTTCCACAAATATGTTAATGATACTGATAACAGATGTATGACAAATGTCCTGACACTTCAGTATAACTATGAAAACATCCATATAAGAAAAAGATCAGAATTTTTCGGTTTATGAGATCCAAACTTCTGATTTTCTTGTGAAATTAAAGCTTACTTTCATTCATATTAATGAAGATTTTAAGGGTTGGAGTTTTTCCAAATAGGTAAAAAACACTGGTATATTAACCATAATTTATATATATTGCAAAAACTGTGCATTACCATTGTACCTTTTACAGGGTCTTGTCTCATAGTTCATAAGAGCACAGACAACAACAGAAAAAAGTTGTTTTATGTGTACATCTTTACCAGACAGGTGGCTTCAGTTTGAAGAGCTTCTCAGCAGCCTGAGTAGCTTTAGGGATGTCACTCGCTAGCATGCTAACAGTGAAGAACTGGCCCACGTCCCAGTAGTTATTCATCTTTTCCAAGGAACCCTTGCGCCCCAGCAGGCTGTTCAACCTCACACCTACAGAAACATGATTTTTAGAAGAGAGAAAGTGAATTGTGGCCTAGTTTGAACTGGCATGGTCTTAGCAGTTTATGAACTAACTTTTATACCACAAAAATATCAAAGAAATGGGCTCTTAAAAGCAAATTACAAGCTGAAAATAGACAAATTAGGTGTTTTACACAGGCTCATGAGTGCACTGAGAAGAAATCAAAGGGGGTGTCAGGTTACCTATTTTTCTGAGCTCCATGGAGCTCTCAAATTGCTGTCCAGCAACTATGAGGAGGACAGCCAGGTTGATACCAGAGTAGAGAGTGGGCTGCAGCTCGAAGCCCTTTCTGTACCTGCATTTGTAAGAGGAAACACAGATGAATACACAAAGAGAAAGAAGTAGATGCAAAGAAGATGCATTTATTTATGTGTGTTCTCACCATTGTATGGCGTTGTCTCTGTTTTTAGTGTCTTTGCAGTCAGAGTCGAGGAAAATGTCCTTGTAGATTCGTCCACAAAGGCAGAACATGTCCGGAGCAGGATGTTCGCAGGACTGCAACACCTGCAGCATCACTCTGAGAGCCTGCTCCCTGTCTCCAGGAGCGTTCCTCCTGCACGTACATGAAAAAAAAAATTCATGTGTAAATGTGGTGCCTAATGACAAGGTGAATTTCGTATCACAGTCATGTGAAGAAAAAAGTTTTCCCAGGACTCTAATCAGCCCTTGTAAGGAAAAGTAGGCCAAAATGCCTCCACAACTGATAAAGTCATACATAAAACAATTACTTCAAGTTATTGTTGCTAAAGTTGGTTACACAAGTGACTGAATCATGGGGTGTGGTCTCTTGTGCTTTAGCTGTGTTTAGTTGTGGCAATTTTACCTGCTGTTTTACCTGCTGTTATACATTTTATGGTATATTTTAATATGACATGGCAGCAAGAATGTCTTAAGTGAAATTTACAGGCAAAAAAAACACCAAAAAATAAAAACAGGAGAGCTTAAAAATAATTTAAGAAGATAAATTTGTCTCACGACAGGGTTTGAATGTTAAACCCTGTGGTGAGACCTGTGCTGCTGTCTACCTGTTGAGGGCAAAGGCGTAGTGAAACTGGATCATGGGCTGGGTGGCCAGATCACAAGTTGGCAGCATCTCCAGAGTCTGTACCAGTTTCACCATGGCATCATAGTCCTGGTGGTCAGATTAGGCAAATGAATTGCATTCAATTTTAAAATAGTAATAATGCATGTAAAATGCAATGAAATGATGATGCATGTGAGATTCCGATTTCACTCTGAAATAAGATTTAAGAGGTACCCAGCTGACAAAATGAAATGAGGGCCATGTTTTGTGTGTTTGTACCTGTATGTCTCTGTAGGAAAACAGCAGGTTCATGACAATATCCTGCGTTAGGACCTCTGTGTTGTCGATTCGGAGTTTAATGCGGGAAAGTTCCTTGGCCAGCTCCTCTCCCTGGTACTTCTCCCTAGCCTTCCTGATGTCATTGAGGAGGGTGTCCTTAAAGGAAGCACTGCATGTACACGGTCAAGGAGGAGAGGAAAAAAAGGACGTTTCATTTTAATGTTGATGTGAAGCACAGTTTTTGACCTGCAATTTAAATTAAATATAGCCACCAGCATTGCACAGACCATACTTGATTGTAATCTCATCAACTAATGGTCTAAACTAATGGTCAGTAGGTACTCAGCTACAAAAAAGAACATCAAGGTTTCTGGAGTGGGTAGTAAAAAAAAGGTATAACCAATGATGCTCTTTATAATCTACTGTTGGAACATTGTATTGTGCAGAACAGGTACGCAGCACATCCAGAGAATAATTACCTCCAATTCCTTACACAGGGCATTTTTGACATAAAGATTTCTATTATTAGATGAAGTTTGAGGATCTCCCTGAATATTTCTTGTGCATAGATTGTTTTTGTTCATGTTTGAAGTTGATGTAAGTTAATGAAGCTACCCACCACTGTTGGTAGCTCCAAAAACAGGCTTGTCATTTTAAGATTTAACCAGTTTTGACTAAAAAAAAAGCTAATTTTAAAAGGAATTAAGTTAATTTTAGCTTGATTTATGTTCCAATATATCCAACATTTCTATAAACACTATCTATAAATAGTCATGTTGCCAGCTCCAAAATATACTAATTTAAGCACTTTTATTGTACCGTAATAACATACTATATTTAGGTATGATATTCAGGCACTGATTTTTAAATGTTTTCTTACATTACACTTTATACTTCTAATTTACTAAATTTCAGAGGTAAATAATGCACCTTTTCTGCACTACGTTTATCTAAAAGTTAAATTACTCCTTACTTAGCTTTTTTTTTTATAATTACAATGATTATTTTTTGTACGCAAATCATGAGAAATGTTTATAAAATCGGATACTTTTTACTTAAACACTACAAAACACTACAAAATCCACATAAATTTATCTCTGATGAAAATGACCTGTTGACCTGTGTAATCATTACTTGGAATGATGTACAAAGAAAACTACAATAGTAAAATAATTTTTACATTCATGTATAGATAATAGTAATCAAATACTGGTAAGTTCTTTCACTTTTATTATTAAGATTAGATTTTCCCAATTATACTTACAGTGCCATGAAAAAGTATTTGGCTCCTTCCTGATAACTTAGTTTTTTGCATATTTGTCACACTTACATGTTTCAGATCATCAGACAAATTTTAATATTAAACAGATAACCTGAGTAAATACAAAATGCAATTTTTAAATGTGAATTTCATTTATTAAGGGAAAAAAGTTATGCAAACCTACCTGGCCCTCTGTGAAAAAATAATTGCACCCTAAACCTAATAACTGGTTGTTCTACCCTTGGCTGCAAGAAGTACAATCAAGCGTTGGTAATAACTGGCAATGAGTCTTTCATATCACTGTGGAGGAATTTTGACCCACTCTACTTTGCAGAATTGTTTTAATTCAGCCACATTGGAGGGTTTTCGAGCATGAACAGCCTGTTTAAGCTCATGCCAAAGCATCTCAATCGGATTAAGTCTGGACTTTGACTAGGGCACTCCAAAATGTTCATTTTGGGTTTTTTTTTTTAGCCATTCAGAGGTGGAATTGCTGGTGTGTTTTTTAGATCGTGGCATAATGTGATTTTTAAGATCTTTTAGCCTACTTCACTTTGTCACACAGGTTCTATTTAAGTGATTTCTTGATTCAGCAGGTCTGGCAGTAATCAAGCCTGGGTGTGGCTAGTGAACTTGAACTTTCTAAAAAATGTGGTTGATCACAGTTAATTCATGATTTCACAAGGGGCCAGGTAGGTTTGGATAGCTTTTTTTCTCAATAAATGAAATCACCATTTAAAAACTGCATTTTGTATTTACTTGAATTATCTTTATCTTTTCTTAAAAATTGTTTGACGATCTAAAACATGTAAGTGTGACACATATGCAAAAAGCTAAGAAATCTACTCATCCTGAATACTTGCTCCTTTGCTGTTTAATTAGATAAAAGTTTATAGAAAAGAAAAAAACTCAAAATAATTAGTGATATTTTTCTTTTTTTATGTATGACCTTATGTGGTAATGAAGTGTGATTTCTTCTCAGGAAAGGTGGGACAGAGTGGTTCAGGAACCAGTACTAGGGGGTTGACTGACATAGTAATCAAACAGGTTTGACTAATTAGCTTCTCCTTTCCTATGAAATAGCAAGATGGGAACTTGAGGTCTCACACCTACATACACACACAGGCTGCAAAATATAGCCTCAACAGGCTGAGTTGTGGACTACTCAAGACAAGAAGGGTTTGGTTGTGATTTGTATGCATGTATAGTCGTTAAGTTGGTTATATACTGTGTGTGAGTACAGTGAAATTAAGCACTGTTGTACTTTGCAAACTACTGCCTGTACTGGGGAAGAGCTTATGGTAGTGGCATCACTGCAGCACTTTGTTTTTGCTTTTATCTCACCAGGATGTTACGTGGATGTCCTTCAGCAGGCTGGTGAAGCGGTCAGTCAAGGGGACGCACAGCGGACCCAGCAGGTTGTCCCAGTTGGGCTGCATGTACTCGCTGGCCCTGCGCTGGGCGTCACTCTCACACCACATATACTCATGGTTGGGAGTTACTATGTAGGGGATGAAGTAGTAGTTACCACTGGATGCCTAGAAAGAGAGGAGAGGAGGTTTAATTAAAAGTTGTTTATAAAAAAGAAAAGGACTTTCCTTGCATAGACAGTAAAAATAGATGCCACGTGTAAAAGAAGTCCAGGTGGTGAAAGATAAGGAGGTGAGACAAAGAGAGTAGGGATTAGAGTGATTAATGAGGAGGATCAGTGCACCACTGAGACTGTTTGGTAGCATCATGACAACATCAGTGAAGTAATAAGCTTCTTGTACCAAGAACAACAGAAATCTACTCTCTAACTTCTGTCTGTTCTTCCAGCTTTGTCCTTCTAATTGGCTGGAAATGCTTTCAGGTGTGCTTCTGTTGTTGTTTTTACATGTAATGTACATGTTAAACTGCTGGCAACTGGGGGAAGCAGAAATAAACATGGTTATCTTTAAATTTTAAGTTGAAATAGTAAACTTTGCAGGTATTCACATTTATCTGGTTAAGCGTTTCAGGCCACTCTGTATTTTACATCTAATGATAACTCTCTTTTAGCTCAGTTTTACTTTTAAAACCCACTTTTCTAGGCTCTCTGAATGTTTTCAGATTAAAAACTCATACTGGAAAGAGTGCTTTTGACAGAAGGGTTCACGACAATAAATCATACATCATAAAAATACATACAGTTCCATTTTATATATATTTTTGGCTCGGTTACATTTGTAGTGATATATTAGTGATATCACAGCACCACAAATCACTTTACAGCATTCCCCATTATGATTTCATGCATCAAATGAGGAGCAGGAGACCACCAGCACCTTAGACCACCGCAACTAGCTGTGTCAGATACACACATAAGTTCCTCTTTTGATTTAAATACACTCCCGATGTCTGTTGTAGTTACCTGTTTAGCTCCATTCACATCTATTCATTGTGGACTATCTCGCAAGCAACCTTTAGGTAAATTGCAGCCAGTTTCCACACAGTGGGATTAATTGTAGCCCCAATGATGTTTCTTTCTTGGATGATGCAGATTTTATTGTATTGCAAGTGGCCACTAGAAAAAAATACATCCAGCACTCTTAATGCATCATGCTACCAACTCCTGATTAACCTCCTTTGGCTTTGTGTTGTGCCTTGTTAGGGGGTTTAATCTGTTATCCACACATCATCCTGTGGGGAGGTCATTGTTTTCCAGCTTCACCTCCCTGTAAGTTAGTACTATCAGTCAATCAGTCAAGAAATATCCCATCATGCTTTGGTACAGGCCTGGTACCTACTTTATTTCGCAATCCAGAGCCTCTGTATTCAGGAGGCAACTGAACCCAGGGAAAACCTAGCGCTGGAGGACGAGTGGCCTACTCCACATACAAACACACATATACACAAGTAGACAGCAAACATACAGTGAAGGTCTGTTTCTGGGAAAAATAACAACTAATAATTAGACTGTATTTCAGGAGCTTGCCATTCATGTTTTAGCACATGTGTGTACTTGTACACAATGTGTCTGAGAGCGCGTGTAGATTTGCATTCCTGCCTGCATTTCTTCATGAGAACGAATGGCACGAATATCCTTCCAGAAATAGAAAGAGACGGTGTGCACACATAAATCTTTGTGAAACACACACGCACAAATAGAAACTTACTGTGTTTTTCTGTGCCACCATGTCCTGTGAGGAGATAAAGAGCACGTGAGAATGTGCTTCCAGTCTTTAGGACAGTGACAAAGTGTATTATTCCTGCATTACTATCTGAAACAGGTGGTGGGTCTGACTGTACTACATACACATACCCACACTAGTCTGTAAATAACATAGTGGATCACTTTGTTCTAAGGAGACGTGAAGGAATGGCATCCATGACCTCTAGTTACACTGACGGGAGCGCGTTCATGAGTACCTTCAGTGACTGGGCAGTGTCGGGGTCAGTGTCGTGGTACAGGATGACGTTGTTGGCCATGTCAAAGCTCTCCCTCACGCCCAGGTGATAAAATAAGGAGGGCTGCCGACACACATCGCTCATGTCCACAACTGCAATGTCTGTAAGGAGGAAGTGATGGAAGTGACAACATAAGAACATTGCTCTATAATACTGATGCAGGTTGCAGAAGTGGCACATGAATTGGCATTGAAATCCATCTGCCTTTGAGCTTTATGCTGCATCTGCCCCGTGACCTTTGACCTCATTAATCGTGGGAAGTGTTTAAAACAACAAAACGACGGTTGGGAGCTCCTCGCTTGCAAAATATGAGATGAAACAAGAACACACATTATTGAAGGCCCTGGGATTAACAGAGAGCAGCAGTGAATGTAATCCTTTCCTGGAAATGGTTACTTTTTAGCATTTCCAAGAAACAACACCCACCCACCCATGAATGTCTCCTGCATAGGAAAATCTGATTATATGAGTCAGTGTAAGACAAGTATGGACAAGTGAAGAAGAACCACATTTTTTTCTACTGAGGCAGCTCAGAGGTAATAATTACATGCACTCAATCTGCTGCCAAGTCTTGTATCCCTTCAGTTCTACCTACTATTGCCTCCAGAGCCATGAGGCCTGTGTGTCTGTGTAACTAAAACTTATGCCTGGGTCTTCTTCAGCTGAGGTGTAGACACACTGCAGCCTAGTATAAATAGCAGGCAATTAAATGCAAGAAGAATGCAAGAAGAGCTCTGGTTTCGCTGCTCCAATAAAAATAGGAGCTATAAAAGGTGTCATCTTTTCACGATGAAGACAGTATTAAGAGTATTATGAAATAAGTGATTGAAAATTAGCTGGGAGACAGAGATGACTATTTAGTGTGAGTAAATAAAATGTTCAGGGTTACATAGGGTCACATTATTATAATAAATCATTAACAGCAACAGGTGCCAGTTAAGTTAGCAAATAAATATATGTTATCATTTCAAAGAATGTTAACTTTAGAGCGCTATAAGGGATTAGGTCATTATTAAACCTTGTAGTCCTATATTCGATTAGTTTTAAGTTACACAGAAGTAGAATTCAGAAGAGTTCAATTGTATGTTTTGGTACTTTGCTGATGTAAAAGTAGAGTTGTTCAGGTTCAAATTTGAAAAATTACACACAAAGAGGATTTATACCAGACAGATATAATTATATATGTGATCATACAGAAAAGCTGGTAGAAAAGCTTTCATTATTAGTCCTGCAAAATGCAATGGGTATGATGCTCATGGCCTGACATACATCTTTATAGTGATTGTTATCAAGCTTTTTCTATTACTACAATACCTCTAGCTGTGGTGGAAAGATGAGAGCTTAAATTACTATGTATAGGATAAATGTATAGGATAGAGGATGTAAAATGGAACAAGTACCTCTACAAAACTGTAAAAACACGAAGTTCCTGCATTCAAAATCTTACTCAAGTAAAAAAGTTGAATCAGAATGAGTACTTGAAGAATCTGAAGTAAAAGGTGAGAAGAAATGTCAGAAATGATCAGTGTGCAAATACAATTAAGCATATTACCTCAACTACTGTAATTTTATTG
>VVAS01004980.1:12547-24017 GCA_015103295.1 Ptychochromis oligacanthus
ATGTCTGTGTGTGTGCATACATAGACATAAAAGCTCTCCCAAGGGTCTCTTTTCTTCGAAAGGTTGACCTATAACTGAGTGTTAGCTTATTCTCCAGCTGTTCATCCTTGGTTTCATGATGGAACTCAAATTGCTTCTTATTTTTTTCTGCCTGTCAGATTCTCTCTCATGTTTTTTCTGTTTAATGTCTGACTCACTATCTCTTTTCTTCATCCCCCTTCTTGCACATTTTTGTCTCTCTGTATAGATCCGTGGTCACCATGTTGCTCAGTTAGACCCTTTAGGAATCCTGGATGCTGACCTCGACTCTTTTGTTCCCTCCGACCTGATCACCACTATTGATAAATTAGGTGAGATGCTTTCTTTCAGTCATTTGAGTCACATCAAACACGGATACCAAAAATTTTGAATGTGACAAGAGAAAAAAAACTCTGAAAGACTGTTGTTGCTGTCTTGTGTTAAGTGAGGTGTCAGACCAGCTGTAATGTTTTAAAACAGTCATCATAATTTAATGCACGTCAGCAGTAATCACACTGTTGTGTTCTGGTTTAGACTTTGGAGAGGTATGGAACTCCTTATTTAGACCCCTTCCAATGGCATACATATGGAGTTAACCCAGAGCAGTGTATATATGCTGATGAGTTCCTTCTATAGAAATCCTTCCTTCTAGTTAACTCTAAGGATACTTCTCATGCTTAAGGAGTTCAATCTCAAAAGCTTTATCTTCCTTACAGTGATTTGAATTTTCCTGCACAGCATTTCAATGTTTTTGTATTGTCTTGATTATTTCCAACTTTGCATACATTACATATCAAGGGTTGCATAACTGATCGGACCGAGGAGTGGAAGTGGTTTTCCAGTATAAATTACCCATCATATTCTCTACCAAGTCCATATATTGGTTGGTCAGCCTGATGCTGTCATTAATCTCAGGCTGAGCTCTTGTCATTCTCCATTTCATTTAGCGGACTGAGGGTCGGAGGATGTGGGATGGCCACAGAAAGCGATCGAAGTCTACAGGAATAGATAGTAAGGGAGAGAGAGAGAGAGAGAGAGAGAGAGAGACATTGTTTTTGTTGGTTGGTGTTATCAGTGATCAGTGAGTGTCAGGGCATAGCATCGCATTATGTATTGTCACCAGGGCTATAGCTCCCTAATGAAAGCTAATGACAGCCTCCATGGCCCCTTGTTTGGTCAGCTGATTGTACACAAGTCTATTCTTGGCCCCCTTTGTCTTTGCTGTGCTCCTAATATGATTTGCACCTGTCTCCTCTTATGTTGCCTGCGATCTTGAGCTTGACCAGCTCTATCAGGTGGGCTTTGTCACCGCAGAAACTTACTGTACCTGTATGTGGTTGCGCTACATCCACAGGTCCTGGTAAATTACTGTCTACAAATTTACAATGGATTATTGTTTATTTTCCACTCAATTTTTTTTTAAAGTTTTTGCCATCAAACCAATCAACTCAGATGAAACTTTTGAAGTTTGTCAGTTAATCTGTTGCAGCCCATGCTGGAGGGAGCTCTATAATCTCATTTAGACCAGCTAATCATTATTTTCATTATCAATTAATCTTTTGCTTATTATATTTTGATAGATCAATTAATCTTTTAGTCTATAAAATGTGAAGAATGACTGCTGCAATTAGCCATAGGCCAACAGGATGTCTTTAGATTGCTTCTTTTGACTGACTAACTGTCCAAAACCCAAGTATATATAAGTATATAGTATAACAATGAATGATCAGAATTGTTTGGTGATTAATTATCGTGACTATGGCATAAGCCGTAATATATACACCTATATTATCTCAGGAGAAGTTGTAAGAGTTTAAATCTTCCAGTGACCTAAAAATGGATCAATAATCAATTGTCAGCTCATTAGTTATTCTTTCCTTAAGCCCCGTTAAAATGCTAAATGTTAAAATACTGTTTAGTGTAAGGTCATAGACCTTACTCTATAGCGATGTACCACACAAAAATGTGATTGCATTGGATGCATTTGGATAAATGAAACTAACATTAATCTTAATTTAGGATGGAGAATATTTTGTTAAAAGATTGAGTACGTGCTCAGGGCCAGTCAGTAGTTTACAGTGTGTGTTGGGCCTGTCTTGAGAGTCTTAATTAAACTGTTGTTTCACGTGGTGTTATTGTAGGTTTCTATGGTCTTGATGAGTCTGACTTGGATAGAAGCTTCCAGCTGCCTCACACCACCTTCATTGGTGGACAAGAGACTACTCTTCCACTTAGAGAAATCATACGCAGACTAGAGGTATTTTGTTTGTTTGTTTTTTGTCCGTACATGCATCCAATGAATGGGAGAAGCGGTAACACTGTACCATTTCTGTTCATTTCTTTCACTTTGCAACTTTTCATTTTCAGGCATCCTACTGCGGTCACGTAGGGGTTGAATTTATGTTCATTAACAACGTGGACCAGTGTCAGTGGATTCGTCAGAAGTTTGAGACTCCAGGAGTCATGCAGTTCACTAACGCTGAGAAGAGGACATTGCTAGCGCGCCTGATCAGATCCACACGGTCAGCAGTGAATAAACAAATTTACACTGTGGTGACAGCACAGTACCTCACTTTTAGTTATAGCTCACATCAGTGACTCACATAACATAAACAAAACTTATGCACATCTTTGGAAGTTAACACACCCTATTCTTCATGTGAGCTCAGTTCTATCTTTAATAAATGATGTCATATGTCACTGCAGGGTCTTGAAAGTGATCTCTCTAAGGTGCATATATTTGTTATTGTATCTTTGCTTGTTCTTTACTTTTGTGTCATTTCTGATAACACACACATGCACACACTGGTAGTGAGATGAATTTGCTAAATGCTTGAGTACAAGGTATTTAAAGCATCATAGTATTGCTCTAAAATTAAATTACTCTCTGTAATGGAGCATATGTTGTTATCAGTCAGAACCGATATATTTTGTATAACCAGCTGTGCACAGCTACCTGTTAGTAGCACAAACATCTGTGGTCCCTATATGGGATCTGTTAAAAACTGTTATGTTGTCTAGGTTTGAGGACTTCCTGGCGAGAAAGTGGTCATCAGAGAAACGCTTTGGTCTGGAAGGCTGTGAAGTTCTCATTCCTGCTCTTAAAACCATCATTGACAAGTCAAGTGCTGCAGGGATCGACAGTGTGATCATGGGGATGCCTCATCGGTAATATGCTTTTCTCACATACTTCAGTCCGTATATAAAAGTAATTCCTTCCCTTCTGTATAAGATATATGTAAACTCTACTTCCAGGGGTCGACTTAATGTCTTGGCCAACGTGATCCGTAAGGACCTGGATCAGATCTTCTGTCAGTTTGACCCCAAATTAGAGGCTGCTGATGAGGTGGTGTGAAAAACTGTCATATAAAATAAGTCAGGACTTATAGCTGATGCTTCATTCAATCTCCATTTTTATATATGTAGGGTTCAGGTGATGTCAAATATCACCTTGGGATGTACCATGAGAGGATTAACCGTGAAACAGACAAGAACATCACGCTGTCACTCATGGCAAACCCCTCGCACCTAGAGGCAGTGGATCCAGTGGTTCAGGGAAAGACTAAAGCGGAGCAGTTCTATAGAGGAGACACTCAGGGAAAGAAGGTAACCCTTACTGTACCAGATGACTGTTTAAAAACATGAAAGAAAGATGCTTCCTGTTAAGCCTAGAATGTAATTTTTAAGGTGATGTCCATTTTGATGCATGGCGATGCTGCTTTTGCTGGACAAGGAGTTGTTTATGAGACCTTCCACCTGAGTGAACTCCCCTCATATACCACACATGGTACAATCCATGTGGTGGTCAACAACCAGGTATTAAAACATTGGTGTAACTTAAGCACTATCTCGCTTATTCAACAGAATGCTGGACAATAATTTACCTGTCTTCTGTTGTCTGTGTGTTATATTGCATTACACGATTCTGTTGGTTACAGACAACTGTAAATACACATGCAGCCTCAATCATTATGAATCTGATTCAAGGCTCTAAATTAGTGCATGAATTTTGCACGTGGTTGTTGTCAGATTGGCTTCACTACAGATCCTCGAGTGGCCCGCTCCTCTCCTTACCCCACTGATGTGGCTCGGGTCGTCAATGCCCCCATCTTCCATGTGAATGCGGACGATCCTGAGGCTGTCATGTACGTGTGCCGGGTGGCTGCAGAGTGGCGGGCCACATTCAACAAGGATGTTGTCATTGACCTGGTTAGTCGCAGCCAAGTCTTCATAGATTAACAGCTTCTTACTTAGGCATAGTATTTTTGTTTTTAAAGTGTCTGTTTTTGCAGGTTTGTTACAGACGTTTTGGCCATAATGAAATGGATGAGCCCATGTTCACACAGCCGTTGATGTACAAACAGATACGTCGACAGGAGCATGTGCTGAAAAAGTACTCTGACAAGCTCATTGCTGAGGGAGTGGTGACACTGCAGGAATTTGAGGTTTGTGATCTAGTAGTGTTTTCTCTTGTTAAAATTACTGTATATTGCTTGCTGCTACTGTATGCTGTTTTATTTGGTATATCACTATCTGCTGGGCTGTGTGCATTAAATCACACTTAGATATTACCCTAGCCTTCAACTAAATATGTTATGCCAGCACAGCTGTATTTGAGTTTCAATTTAGTGCCTCGCTTCAGCCACCTAGCCTCACAATCCCTCACATAGAGTATAAATTGCTCAATGAAGTTAAAGTATGCTATTCTGGCGCCATTCAATGCAATTGCTGAGGTTTTTCATCCACAACAGAAACTTTGACCACATCATCCATTCTGAACATTTTTTTTTTTTTTATAACACATGCCAGAGAAATACTGCAGCCCCTCTATGGTTTCCTTTCTCCTGGCTTTTGATGGACATTGTTTTCTGTTGTGTGGCCTGCTGTTCGGACTCATTTGTAATATAGCAAAGGCAGAGCATTAATGCTACTGGAGGCTTTTCTCCTCCGCTATATCGCTCTCTCACACGGCAACACACTGTTTATGCTAGTCGGCTGAAGTTCTTTAATCAAAGCAAAAAAATATTAGTTAGCATTAGGCAAATTGTGGCATTTGTTATTACAACATGTGTTTGCAGGAAGAAGTTGCCAAATATGACAAGATATGTCAGGAGGCATACACCAGCTCCAAAGATGAAAAGATCTTACACATTCGACACTGGCTTGACTCCCCTTGGCCAGGTAAATTATCCAGTTAGATAAAGCAGACCTCATTATATGGTAGGTGAACCGAGTGACAGGAAAGCAGTAGTTAGTTTCATTTTATCTTTAGTCTGCTACAGTATTTATGTGCGCAAGTTCTGTTTCTGCTGGAGTGATCGTGTCTCTCTCTCTCTCTAGGTTTTTTCACAGCAGAGGGAGAGCCCAGGAGCATGAGCTGCCTCCCTACAGGACTGGACGAGGAGGTTCTGCAGCACATTGGCCAGATAGCCAGCTCAGTGCCTGTGGAAGATTTTAAGATCCACCCTGGTGAGTCTGGTTGCTTTGTGCCAGAGAACAAAGCAGTGAGACAGAGGATCAGTCATGGTAATGGGGATGGTAGCAGTAATATTGATATACTGTACTATATATTTGCACAGTGACAGATGGGCACAATTAGCTGCTCTACAACCTAATTTCCAAAAAAAAAAAAAATGTTGGACCACTTTGTAAAATGGACCAAAAAAAAAAGCACAGTGCAGTGTTTTACAATAATTTAAATGTAACCTATATTTCATTTCAAACAATACATACTGGAATACTGGATGTTGAAACTCATATATTGCATGATTGACAGTTGTTAAAAAGACACCTGGGGGAACATCTCACAACTAGGTTGTTTATGTTTCAGTCACACTAGGGAAAACAGAGGTTGGAGACTGCAGCATGACCAAAATAATTGCGACCGTGTGCAATAAACTTGCGATCTTTGAAATGGTTGCTTTGAAGACGGAGAGCAGGTTTGCACTCGCAGTCAGCTGCCATCTTCAATGTGACTTTGGTGCGTCAAGACGGCAATTATATTATTAAATTATATATATATATATATATATTATATGTTTAATTATATAAAATAATTAACTGTGATAAATCAGCGGAAATCGCAAATCTTTTGCCATCTGTTGCAAATCTGTTGCCATCTACATACACAGAAATTCACATTAACTACTAACATTCAGAGTACATTTGAAACAGAAATTCAGAAATCCCTCCACAAATAGTGATGTAGTTGCTGCAGGATGGCAATTTAACTGAAAATGACAATCTTGCAGCCTTATGTTTTTAAGTAGAAATATAACCAGAATTACAACCAGTTGGCAACCAGGTGAGCTGAGACCCTACTGCAAAGAGAAGTGTCGCAGACGAGCTGCACCCATCGGTGACTCAGGTTGATTGCAACGTAACTGGCAAACCTTCACCAATCTTTCTGAGAGTGATTTGCAGTTAGTCCGACTCAGACCACAATTGTTTGGGGACAGGTTGGTTCCCACCAGGCGACCTTTGCAATCACCTTGCAGTCGAAAGTGGTCACCAGTCACTGCAGCTACTTGCAATTGGTCGCTGAATGTAAAAAAATTCACTGCAATCACTGGGAAACCACTGATTTTTTGTTTTGTTTTTTTTTCCTTGTAGTTGCAAGGAGGTTGCCATCCTATTTTTATTCTAGTGTGACTGAGCCATTAGGATAATTAGTACCATGACTGGGTATAAAAAGAAAATCTCAGAGAAGCTTAGTCTTTCTGATATAGAGATAGGGATGGGTTCAAAAGTCTGTGAAAGATTAGGTGAGTACATAGTTCAGGAATTTACGAATAATATTTCTCAACAAAAAACTGCAGAGAATTTGGTGATTTCATCTATGGAATGAATGGGGGTGGTGATCCGTGGCACTGTATTAATAAAAAAAATAAAAAAAAATCCATGAAAGTCACTGCATGGGAACACATCTGAAAATGCTTGTGAGTAAACACAGTTTTATCACTGCATTCATAGATGCTCTACCATGCAAAAAAGAAAATGTATATATAAACAAGATCCAGAAATGCTGCCATATTCTCTTGGCTCTAGCTCATTTAAGATGGATTTACATGGGCTGGAAAGTTGCCCAGTGTGATAATTAGTTCTCTTTTTGGGACGCCAAGTCACCTGGTCTAAAGAAAAGAGGGACCATCAGGCTTCAGCACACAGTTTAAAAGCCAGTGTCAGTGATGATATATTGGTGTATTAATGTACAAGGCATGACATGCACATTTGTAAAGGAATTAATATTGAATGATACATGCAGATTTTAGGGCAACATATGCTGCCATTGACACAGTCTTTCTCAGGAATGTCTTCATTATTTCAGCAAGATGATGTCAAACCACATACTGCACATATTACAACAGCATGACTCTTACCTGCAGTGCAGACATGTTATCCACTGAAAACATTTGAAGTGTTACCAAATGGAACATGAAAGGGAACGGGGTTGTACATGGCTGTGAGTGCAATATTAAAGGTTTATTAAATTACACAAATCTGCACAACACATCCTTCCAATTAGTTACAAAAGTTGTTAAATCTATTTGCAGCACAGTATTTTGGTCAGATGTGTCTCATCCCCCTTTCCCAGTGCTCACATACAAATTTTTTGCCTGTGTGTTTGTGTGTTCTGTCCGCCAGGTGTATCCCGTATCCTGCGTGGTCGAGCTGACCTGGTGAAGAATCGTCAGATGGACTGGGCTCTAGGAGAGTACATAGCCTTTGGCTCCCTTCTCAAAGATGGCATACATGTACGACTGAGCGGGCAAGATGTTGAGCGGGGTACCTTTAGGTGAGTCTGCGAGAAATAATTTTTTTAAGTTGTGACGTTTGTATTAATTGGGAAGAGTCCACACTGCTGCCCAGTCAGAGCTCTGTGCAAGTGTGCAAAAGTCGTAGTCCTTACAGACTATGCTATCCTTTCACTAAATTAACTCACATGCTGTTTCAATCTCAAATAAGCTTTATTTTTCTTTGCAATAACAAAGTTGATCAACTATCATCTGAATTACAGTGTGATTAAGTAAAATTATTGTTACCGTATCAAATTGTGATCATTATTTTGATCACTTTTCTTTTAAATCTGTGATTTAATTCTTGATTTTTCTTTTTTTATAGTAAACTGTATATCTATTAAGATCCACCGAGTATTTCAGTGAGAGCAGAGTTAAAGGGTAAAAGGCACTTTCTTAAAGATAGTAAATTAAGTAAGCAGGGGTGTGGGGAGAGTGGCATAGCGAGTTTGACAGACAAAAGACGTCAGAGCAGTCTCCTGGGAACGGTGAAGCCCACATGGTGTTGTCATGGTATAGAGGGAACGAGTGACACATGAACAAAACCAGCCCTCTTTTACCGTGCCTGTCTCATCTGTCCCCTATCATTTCTCTACCAGCCTATCTTCACTGACACCTCCCGCCTCAGCTTACAGCGACATACATCACGCTAACTAACCAGAGGCTACAGGGCTTTTTCTTTTGCTTCGCATTTACCAATGACATCTACTTCTCCCCTCCCCATGTCCCCTTCAGCAATGTAATTTGCCTAGTTGAAAAATTGACCCCAGTCAGATGTTACATCCACTCTTCCTCTCTATATCACCTGTTAATCCAGTTCTTTGTCTTTGCTCTCTTACTCTTTATATTTCGCTGTATTTTTGCTTCGTCTTACCTACACTTTTTTTTATCCTCACTACTCTGGTTCCTTTCATAGTGCTTAGGAGTTGAGCATATTGGCATGTTACAGTTGAGTGGGCCTGCTTGCGTTTCTGTGATGTACGTAACAGCGTGGACTAATAGCTTCAGTCGTCGTGTTTGGATAGGTTGCATGTGCTTTAGTGTGCGCCCCTTTCCCTGACTAATGGGGCCCCCTGGCAGAACTATGTGTGTGTGTGTGTTTTTTTTGTGAGTGTATACAAGGAAAAAGGGAATAAACGTAGACATGCTGTTTATGGGGCAATTAAAGAGAGAGACCTCATTCTTAAAAGTTTTTTTTTTTTTGCTTTATGGATTGTATGCAAATAAAGTGTGAAAATTAAATGTGAAATTGTGTGTTACCTCAATTAATGCAGTAGATGCTGCTGTTCTTTCATTAGCATATTTCTTGAAGAGAAAATATGTCTTTTCCAAATGTAGATTAAGGATCCACCAAGACAATTATGCAGTACATTTTGAGCCCTCATTAGCGCATAATTGTGGATAATGCTATTTAAAAGAATGGTATCACAATAATCTAGTCTTCTTGGAGGAAATATATTGCATTCAAGACAATAATTGAGGTTATTTCCTGCAGTTATTCTGCTTTAATATTACATAACATCTAGCACTGTGTGCATGCATGTGTGTGTTTTTGAGTATATGCATGTGTGTAGATGTCATTAAAGTGATCTTAAAGGGATTTAAGTGATGCTGAAGAATTTGAAGGATGATTCCTTAGTGGGACTGAGTGGACTGGCAGAACTTGTTAACGTTTGGCTCTTTGCTCCCATCCACTCTTGTTGAGCTTCATAGTGACTGAAGATCACTAGAGAGGAGAGTGCTCTTCATCGAGTGCCCTTATGAGCTGGAACACAGGCTTCAGTAATTGCAGTGAATTTCCTCAGTTACAGATTTTTTTATATTTCCTTTGGGAAAGTGTTTGTTTTCACAATCATCATTAAAGACAGCATTCACTTACTGGCCACTTTGTTAGGTACACCCTGGTGGTACTGGGTTGGACCCTCTTTTGCCTTCAGAACTGCCTTAATTGTTTGTGGCATAGATTCAACAAGGTGCTGGAAACATTGCTCAGAGATTTTGATCCATATCGACATGATGGCATCACACAGTTGCTGCAGATTTGTCAGCTGCACATCCGTGATGGGAATCTCCCATTCCACTACATCCCAAAGGTGCTCTATTGGATTGGGATCTGGTGACTGCAGAGGCCATTTGAGTACAGTGAACTCACTGTCATGTTCAAGAAACCAGTTTCAGAAGGCCTGAGCTTTGTGACATGGCTGCTGTCCTCCTGGAAGCAGCCATCAGAAGATGGGTACACTGTGGTCATAAAGGGATGGACATGGTCACCAACAATACTCAGGTAGGCTGTGGCATTTAAACAATGCGCAGTAGTAAGGGGTCCAAAGTGTGCCAAAAAAAAATATCCCCCATACATTACACTACCACCAGCAGCCTGAACCATTGATACAAGGCAGGATGGATCCATGATTTCATGTTGTTTGTGCCAAATTCTGACCCTACCATCAAAATGTCACAGCAGAAATTGAGACTCATCAGACCAGGCAACGTTTTTCCAGTCTTTTATTGTCCAGTTTTTGTGAGCACATGTGAATTTTAGTCTCAGTTTCCTGTTCTTAGCTGACAGGAGTGGCACCTGGTGTGGTCTTCTGCTGCTGTAGCCCATCTGCTTCAAGGTTTGATGTGTTGTGCATTCAGAGATGCTCTTCTTCATACTTTGGTTGTAACAAGTGGTTATTTGAGTTACTGTTGCCTTCCTATCAGCTTGAAGCAGTCTGTCCATTCTCCTCTGACCTCTGACATCAACAAGGCTTTTTCTCCCAGAGAACTGCTGCTCACTGGATATTTTCTCTTCTTCAGAGCATTCTCTGTAAACTCTAGAGATGGTTGTGCAGGAAAATCCCAGCAGATCAGCAGTTTCTGAAACACTCAGACCAGCCTGTCTGGCACCAACAACCATGCCACATTCAAAGTCACTTAAATCACCTTTCTTCCCCATTCTGATGCTCAGTTTGAACTTCAGCAGGTCGTCTTCACCATGTCTACATATGTAAATGCACTTGCTGATTATTTATTTGCAATAACTTGCAGCTGAACAGGTGCACCTAACAAAGTGGCAGGTGAGTGTATTATTACACAGTTAATACTGATCATAGTACTTGTGGTTTTGTAGACGACTGAAATTTTTGGATGATGCACAGACAAAGGATTTAAAAGCTGGAGGCAGACTTTAAGTCAATTTTACAGAATTACACAGAAAAAAAAATTAAATTCATGCATTTTATTGATTAAATGCTAAAAAAATAAATTATACTGACATTTAATTGTGACCTAGAATATTTCCATACCGACTACAGCTCTACCAAAAGTCCTTAAAGGCCCTCTGGCTGTAGATACAGTACCAACAGACTCAGGAACTCATTAGTCCCAGCTGCCACTGGTCTTCTAAATAACTCACTTTGATCTTAACGTTGCCTAATGTTGCTTATTTTGTATATTTATTGTCAAATCATTGCATTTTTTGTGATTTCTGCTGACTGCGCAACAAATGGGTAATATCCTTGCGATAACGAAGACATCCCTGACCCTTGAAAGGACTCTCTGCTTCTGCCTGTTAAGATGGGACACACTGAGCTCAGGTTGAGCAACATTTTTGAAAGCACGCGCCGGCACACACACCTACACACACACACAGTGACAGAGCACCTTGTCTC
>VVAS01005053.1:4791-16928 GCA_015103295.1 Ptychochromis oligacanthus
GCACAATACATATCAGTGAAACACAGACTTTGTATTTAGTCCCATGAGAACAAACCAATTTTTGTGCACCTTTTCCCCATGTGCACAAAAATTAATGCTGCTTCACATGGTCCGGTCACTGCCACCAACATGACTAGAATTGGTCTTAACTTTCTGAGGTAAGTGAGTGGTTCGATAAACACAAAAAAAGGAAGGACATACAAAAAAAGAGACATTCATCCATCCAGCCATCCATCATAACCGGTGCTACGGTGAAGCCAGTTTCCACAAAGCTGCTAAGCTGATTGAGGCAGACCAAATCTGTTTCACCAGCTTACATTCCTTCAAAATGGCCATCTCACTTCCAATATCACGGGCTTTTACTGTTCCCCATTCCCTTGGCTCAGGCTGAGAGTTAGCAAGGCTTAGCTGGATGAAACACTCCAACAGCCCAGTTCTTCCCTGGAACCCACTGATATCTCTATAGCGCAGCCTCTCCCCCATACTATAGCTGCACTTAGCTGGTTTATTTACTCATGCTTTTATTCTTTCTCTATTAAATTTCTCAGCTTTATTTTTTTGTTTCATGTCACAACAATATTACAATCATTAGTATATAAACTAAAGATTTATGTGAATTCTGATGATTCTAGGCATGCAGACACAATCTAATCACAGTGTCTGTGTACACATACACACACTTTGACAAAATGCACAGGCAGCACTTAACCACAACACCTTCCACTGGAGTAGATTAAATTCACAGAAGACCTTTTTGAAGAAGGAAAGTGGACAGATAAGAAACTGTTTTTTAATGAAAAAAGCTTTTTAGGGAGACTATGGAGAGAGAGTGAGGAAGTGCAATGGCAATAGTAGCTCACCTGTTTTTGTCACCTGTGTACCTGCTGCTGCATGTACCACTATATACAGTGCATTAATATCTATGATGTTTATAAATCTTCAGTCATTACTGTGTCACATTCCCCTTCCCTGTCACTTTCTCTCTGTCACTGTCTCACACGTTTTCAGTCATTTGGCCACAACAGCAAATATCCTATTGGCCCAGGCTACAGGATGCTGGTGCTGGTCTATCTGGTCCTGGGATCGATCCGGCTCCAAGCCGAGGCCTCCCATTCATCTCAGTGCCATAAAATGTGATTAGTGCTGACTACAGCACTGCAGGGAGATGGGCCGATAGGCCTGATAGCCTCAGATAGACTGGGCTGGACAAGCTACAGGAAGACAGCAGCAACAGCATGTTGTGGATTCATCCTTACTATTCTCTGCCTTTTGCTTTTCCTTTTTCTTTTCTGTTGTCACTTTATATTTGCTTTTTTCTCACTCTATTTTTGCCAGTCTCTTTCTGCTTCTTTCTATCTAATCAACTCTGTCTTTATATCTAGCTGTCTTCAGACTGTCTGTTTCTTTACTTTATCTCATTTTTTTCTACACCTGACAAGTACTGCTGTGCGCACAAATTACACTGCAGCAGTCAAACCTAAATGCCAATATTGTCAGTTTTACCTTCTTTTTATCCTGCAATGTTATATTCAAATGATACAACAAGCCTCCATCACCTTAAAGGTACACATGCTGTACACACATATGGTGTATCTCTGTGGCATGTGACCACCTCTGTTAGCCAATCACTGGCTCCGAGCTTGCCAGTGGCAGGACCAAGTTTGGAGGCTGTGACAAGAAGTGAGGTAATAACTTGAAGACTACCTCAGCTCTGAGGGGAAACAACTTTGGTGGTGTAAACGGCCCAACTTTCAAATGCACCAAGATGAAATAGAGAACACTCAAGGAGGTATTGTGACAGTTTGCTCTGTACATATATATAGCTATAGACAAATGACACCATATAACATATGATATAGTCAAACTATATAATATCTAAAGATAATATTATTTCATACTAGTAACAGCATCTACACCAATTATAAATTAATTTTAAAATGATTTTTAATATTAAGGTACCATTTAAAGTTATATGCATAGAACTACCTTTACTGATAACCACATATTTTCTTAGGATTTAGGGGAATGTACTAGCAGAAATGGAAAACTGTATTTTTTATTTTCATTAGGGTAAAATAACTCCTCATATCTATGCAGGGAGTTCTCTTCTGTAGAGCCGGCCATGTTTTACCACTATGCTCAGAATGAACAAACCAAACACTGGTTCTCAAGGGAAAATTATATTATTACTTAAAAATGACAGTAACCATAGGTTATCCTACACGAAAAGTGAATAATATGCAATTGGTTGCAAATTACAACTATACTTCTAGTCGCTTATTGCTGTTTTAATAAGATATTTATAATATTAAAGTAAGAAGACAAGTTTATAGTGATGTATACTTTGGAATAAAATTACAGCTGTGTGACTAAACACCTGTCAATGACTCTCTAGTCTGTAAATTCTCAATTTTACTGTTTACTTAATTAAGTAAATTATTGTCTATTGCAAATAAATCAATTAATAAGTGAAGAATTGAGTGAATACAGAGAAAGCCAATGTTTGTTATGCCATACATGTAAACTGTAATACCACAAAAGGCCAAAGCTTTCTAACCTGTGTCTCCCGGACATTCTCCACAGTGAAGTTAAACCAGACTCTGAAGCGAGGGTTGCAGGTGTCAGGCCGGATGAAGAGATCAAATTCAAACTCACTGATGTAGTCAACACGGCCCAAGTTCCCTGGAAAGAAGGTGAAGAAACTTAGATTAGCATGTTGTAGAACTAAGTGTTTCACAGCACATGATCAGTGGTTCACTTCCTCTGTATTGCTAAAAGCTCTCAGTCAATCTACTCAAAACATTACAGAAAGACAAGCAGGGAATCTCAAGACAAAACTACCCTGTAACACAGCTCACTTTAAATCCAAGATATACTTTTAAAGATATGTGTTAACATTAAATGTCATGCAGTGTTTCAGACACACAGACTTTATTGAGCAGGTAGATGTGTTTTACTAAAAGCTACCTACGTATGTATATTTTATGGCCAGGTCAGTGTTTTCCATGCCTCAGTGTATTTATGGCAGCCCCACACAATAGCAACATTGACCACCATATGTTGATGTTCTGTTTTCTTTCTGCTATTGTAAATGAGTATAATCTTTCTTCACAGTACAGCTGGATGCAGCATGCACATTATTTGGATCAAAAAGTGATCAATTATGGAAGGAAGGATTATTGTAGGCTTTTCTCGTAGAGAGAAAACAGTTGGCTCAGTATAATAAAGACCTCTGCAACAAATTTCCAAAACTGATGAACTGAAATTAACACGGAATCTATGTTCTTAACACAACAGTGTTTTACTCCTGGGTTGCTGTATATAGTTGCTAGTCAATATCAACTGCCTGTCCAAGTGGACAACATTAATGTTAATTATGAATGTTAACTATGAATGTTTGCTCTCTCTATCCCAATGAATAATAATAACTATGAATGAAAAGGGTTCTGCCTGAGGAAGCAACAGGTGAGACTGAGACTGACACATATGCCTCATATTTTTCTGCATTGGCAAGTATCTCAAACCAAATTAATGCTCCAGTAGAATCACTCTCAAGCAATGACTGCCTTAAGTATGAGGAGCAGAAAGACCATCAGGGAAAAGCAGACAGGCGTGTTTGAGCAATCCTTATCTGACACACAATATACCATTCACAGCAAAAATAATAATAATAAAATATATCCAGATGATCAGTGGAAGTATAATTAATCCACTGGGAACTATTTTCCAGATTCCAATTCTCATAGCTGTCTTTAAGCTGGCTGGGTAGTAGCTGATTATAAGACAAGCATTCTAAATATAGGCCTTATGTTTATGTTCTAATTCATATGTGCACACATTAAACGGAAACCCTTATACAGAAATTAATGGCTGTCAATTGAAAAACCAAGAAAAACATGAGATATGAGATAAGTGTGTTACTCTTCTCGTTGATGCTGCTAGAAAAAAATGACTATATAACAGTTTATGTTAATAGAATGCTGGGCTTACATGTGATCAATCAACTCTGTCTGACTGGAAAACAGTATATGGAACAGCAGCTGGTCAAGTTTGCTGGCAAAGTGTGCCGACCGCAAGGCTCCACCTTCCTCACAACTCTATATCAGGGCGTTGGGGTACTGTTGACCACCTGGTGGCAGGTAGTACCAAAGCAGCAGCACGCACACACTGACACAGCAGATTATAGACAGATGGGCTAACTACCACACTGTCAAAGCAGATCCCTCTCCTTCTGCCATCGGACAGCTAATCCACCAGTCAGCTTGCAACACACACATAGAGACCACACACCCATTTTGCTTTGCTCCACTGAAACTATGCACAGACGTGCAATCATTAAGTTATACAGGACCACAGAAAATCAGCAGGTGCTCCGAAAAATACACATTAGTATTTTAGATTAAAACTTTGCTTTGTGATGGGAAAAGTGACTTTTTGGGGAACAGTTCATTGGCTCTCACAACCTATAGTCAACAAGGCAAGTATCTTTTAAGTCATGTCTGACAACACAAGGTGAGGGGGAAAAAGAATCAGTGAAGGAAGGGAAGTGAAAGTGAATGTAGCGTTCATGTAATAGCAAAATACAACACAAGCAAAACATTTGCTAATGTCACAGCTGTATATGTAAAGTTTTACTTTAATTTACACAACACACAATGGCAATGCGCAAACAGTAAGAAACAAACTGCCTGGTGTTATTGTGAAACAATAAGCTGATTCGTATTTACATTTAAAGCCCGGCGGCCAATAACAGCTTCCACTAATGGTGAGTGGCATCTCATTCCAGCACACCGGTGCCAGGAAAAAATCTGTCTTTGTTGGCCACGACTCTGATTAGGGAGTGTCTGGGCAAAGCTATGACACAGTACTTCATCTACTTATTCATCTGAAATGTGCTGAGTCTAAATTTAAGACGCAGTAAACAGCCCAAGAAAATAACTCAAGAGAGACGATAATAAATGCAGAAGTGCAGTCTTTGAGAAAGTGAGAGAGGCAAGAATTGTTGATACATGCCCTTTATCATGTCCAACTTACAGGTGAAAGAAAATATTGCAACAAGTCAGAAAGTGTGTATTTATAGAGATAACTACATGTCAAAGTTCTCTCCTGGCAATTTAGCAAGCAAAACTACAGAAATAATTTCACAACAAAAAGGTGGAAAAATTTACAAGAAAGGCAATCTAAAGATTCACATGCTGAAGATCTAAAATATAGTGTGTATTTATTATTAAGTCTAACCTTATTTTCTATTAAAGTGGTAAATTATCTTTAAATTGTCTTCAGTATTTTTGATAATTCTCACATCAGTGTTCTATCACACAAAAATATTCAAGATCACAATGTGATTCAAAAGTATGTTAAACATATGACTCCCTGTGGTAGCTGCATCAGACAATAAACAGACAAAAGATATGGTGGTAACTCTTGCCTGTTTATTTAATTTCGGTTTTAGAACACCATTAAAAATACACATTTAAAAATGCAAAACAAATACAGATAGACTTGGTTTCATAACAAAGTTGTCATAATTGTTAACAACACAGTATTACTTTAACAGTAAAAAGCTCAAACTGACATGTGGTTAGTGTAGTTGGTTTTGAATAGCTGAATCTTAGTGTATCTCTCTGTGTGTCTGAATGCTGATCAGCCACTACATACGTTTCCCCTCATCTCAGTTAGGTACGCCAGTTTTTATTGCTCTGTTCTTTCTGTTGGCATCTGAGTTAAGGTTTGTTAAGCTGACCTTTTTTTATGGGCCCAAAATTATTGTCAAAGTATTTTGGTATTTTTGATTAGTCTTTTGTAAATAAAAATGAAAAATATTTTTTTCAAAAACACCACCTGTGTCTCCCTGAAGCTTCCAGAGTAGACTTTTTGAAGTATTTAACCAAAGAAAAAGAAAAATCATTTATCACCTAGTCATGACAACACTGACCTGCATTAATATTAACTGAAATATTTTAAAAGAAAATTGAATTCATCACTTGAATTGCACAGCCCTAGCTTGTTAAGTAGAGTGCCCAGCAAGCTAGGAAGTAGGCAAGCATGTGAGGGCTAGCTTTCAGGCTGGCTGGTAATGCAACTCCAAGCTACTAGAAGCTGAAAAAGCCAAGAGGAGGAAGAGGGTTAAACCAGACCCGGCTGCAGCTAGAAAGCACTGACACAGACACGTTAGATAGACAGCGAAGCAGCACCAGTTCCAGACAGATGTGACATTAAATCGATCATCTCTCATACCAACATCACAGCTATTCATAGAGGCAACACTGCCAAATACAGCCTATTAGAACAAGTTAATGATAGCTTCCAAAGGTCATCCGTCCTCATCAGACTCTTAATAATGTTATTCAATATTGAAAACCCAACCAATCTCTGAGGGCACTTTAATTATTTATTTTGGGTCATTATTCTTTTAAGATTTTATATTCAGTAAATGCTTTTAAACCATGATGAGAGATCAATAGGTTGGTTTGTCTCCACTGTGAATAACTTATTACTTACTGCTAACATTACTTAACTGAACAGTTATTGTCAATAAACTAAAAACGATGCCAAGATTTTTCCTTCAAAACAGACGAAATTTCAGAGGTGGCTTTACAACCATGACTGCAATTTAATTTGTTTTCTGTGGATTCAGGGGTTTGGCTATAATTCCAGACAATGGACAAATTTTACAAAACATCACACTGAAAAAAAAATGAAAACAAACATGCAATGCCTTCTAGCTATTTGAAAAGGAAAAGTGAGTACTATTCACACAACTAAGAACAAATTTGTCATAAATTAAGTGAATATATTCAGTTTATCTCACAGGTGTACATCCTCAGCAGAACATAAAACCACTACTAGATGGTTGTTGTGCAACCAGGGCCTCTGTCTATACTGACAGAAAAATCAACAGTTTGTGTTTGTGTGCACATGCATAGTAGATGGGTTATATTCCAGGTTGCAGTACACTATGTTGTTATATTTCCTGCTATATTTTTTTTAACTCTTATTTTTAGTATTTTTAAAACAAACAGACCAGGTTCCACTATAAAGAGATCTACAGGAAAGTCAGTAAAGCTCCCTTACACCATTAGCAAAGGATTTAAGGCAAGATATTTACTGGTGTGCAAACGTTCTCCTGCTGATGTTCAAACATGATTGTGTATTAATGTGCTGATGAAAACTATGAAAAAAGCAGACACATAACAATTTATCAACATACTGCTGGCTAAACTTTTGTAGAGGAGATAGATACCAAACTAATAGTGGTCTGCTTGTGAATATGGTACCATAGGTAGCAATAGACAGTAGCCATGGGTGGCCGGGTTATTGAGCCTAATGCCTGAAGGCCTGACGTGAGAGATGGTTGTAGCTTGAAGGTTAGAATTACATGTTCAGTTCACAGAGCAGCAGAGATATGACACACCATTGATCCCCGTTTTAATTTTATGGTGGCTACCTCCAGATTCAAACACTTTGGTATGCTGGTAGTCTGACCATTTTAATCAATCCCATATCATTTTGTATTTAACCAGCATTAACAGCTAGCTGATTTTTCTAAAATGCCCACGGAAAGCATTAAAGATAAACTAGATAAATCTAAGATAAGGTATGCTGATCACGTATGATGTTGAAAAGAGATTCAAAGTACATCAGATTTGTCAAGAATTATTTTAGCTTCTTTATGAAGCAGATAGATAGTTTAAGTGTAAAGGAAGCTAATGAACTACAGACTGAGAGAAGATGAGAAGGAGGAAAAAAGACACAATTTCTAGTCCTTGAGATCTCTTGCATAATTCCTCTTGAGTATCATCTCTCTCCATATTCTTTTTCATTGGTGTCTTGGCAGGTTATGTTGAATATCAATCTTTGTCCTTGAGGGAAAACTAGTGCAGCGTTTAGACATTAACAAATTGGTTTTCAATGAACAGCTTAGCGCTGCTGGTGCAGCCCAACAAAACACAATTGCTGGTTCTGAACAAGATTTTACACATGACAGTTTCTCCTTGAGGAAAACCCTGAACAAAACCCTCGGTCTTTGTCTATACTTGTATGTCTTCCCTTGATTCTCTTCGCCTTCTGTCTCTCTCATTGTCTCACAAACAAGGAAAATAAATAAGAAAAACAGCAATATATGGCATATTTTTCAGTAAGGGTGCAAATCACCAAACACTATATGTTGCAAACAAACCTGTCAGTGAAATGGCTATAAAAACTGCATCATTACACAGGGCCATAGGCAAGTAAACGGGGTGCAAACATGTGTTGGCCAAGTGGACAGTCAGTCATTCACACATGGGCTCACAGAGTATGTGTGTGTGTATGTTTGCAAGTGTGTGCATCTGTGTGTATGAGACAGAAAGAGAGGGAGCTGGAGAGGGAGCAGAAGAACCTGGCTAATGTAATCCCATTACGGAGGTACAAGAGGGAGCAGTCACAGTGCTCAGCCCACACAATGGGCCGGCCTGCAGCCTGTAGCTATCCAATGGATGGATGGTTTCTGCCATGCAGATGGATCATCATACAGCGGCAGCAGGCCTGCCTGCCTCAGGCCTGAGGTGGAACTCACTCACACAGCCAGCCATTATAATAGTAATAAGCAGTTGTTTCAAAATGAAATGGACTGTGTGGTTATAGTGCTTCCTACTTAGCAGATGTAAGGGCTGCCATGTCCTAAATGTTAATTTTTGTACACAAGTTTAACTAGATCAATTATATTTATTAATTATGCTATATATCAACCCAAAAACATACATGAAAACAAAAGACTCTGACTCATGCCAAAAGACCTATGGTAGGATAATCTAAGATAATACATTCAGTTTTCTTTGCTTGCCAAAGACAAGGCCACAACTGTGTTTAACAATCAGACTATGGATTAAAACAGGTCTGTACTGCTGAGGGAGACCAGCCAGGCACCTATTTAAACTTGTTTTTTTACTGAGTTCCATTTCATTATTGGAAACCCCCCCCCACTCTATGGTGTGAGGAGGATTCCTGAACACAGAGGAGGGGGATTGATAAAGATAGAATTGATTCCAGCCAGCAGCAGCAACAGCCATAGTGTAGGGGGCTCAGTTAAGACCTGCAGCAAAACGTCTGGTTTTACTCTCTCTCTCTCTCCTTCCAGTCTAAAGGCAAATCGTCACTGAGGCAACATCAATCTCCTGCCTCATGACTTCTCAAAGCATGCCTTCTCCCCTGATGCCTTATCACTTCATCTTCAGGCAAGATTAAAGAGGTCACCTCCAAGTTTCCACAATCTAACTAACTAACAGGTATAATAAACTGCAGTCTATCTTATAAACTTAAAATGATGGGTTGTGTTTTTTGAGGTTTTTTTAAACCTAAAGGACAAGTTCAAACTTTTGCAGTATACACATTTATATACTCTATTGCTGAGAAAGAGATCTTTACACTTTTGTGTCCATATAGTAAATATGACGCTACAGCCAGCAGCCAGTGACCTTATCATGGCCTAAACACAGGGACAAAGAGCCAATCTTGCTTTTGCCAAAATGCAACAAAATGCTAAAAAAAAATGTAACCTCACTGTAACATTTTATAATAACTACGCATTAGCGTATGAAGCGTTTGTAAAGTATTAATACATAACCAAATTAATCAATTTATAAAGCATTACTCCTACATTAATACACTATGTCTTGTTAAGGTTAGCACAGCTAACTATCCTTGCAGCTATTCTGTTTGTTGGTGCCCATAGTATTGCGGCCTTTAGTTAATGCAGTATATTTCTGCCTTAATATGTTAAATGAAAATTTAAAATATGAATCATAGCTGTTTCTTCTCTTTTGATGTTACATTCATTTTACTTTTGTTCTAGGTTAGTATTACACTATGTAAACTTGTAGCATCTGCCCTGCTATCCCCCATCAGTGCTAATAATAATTCCTAGTATGTTCAACAACACTAATGAAATGTGCGTTTAAAATTATAACCCTAGATATACAAATGAAAATATCTGAGATGTATGATGATGTGCTGGTATTCAGTTCATGATTTACAGCTAAATAAACACCAAATTCATAATAAAATAGTGTTTTATAATCATACTGTAATTCATATTTTAAAAAAAACAAAACCAAAAAAAAGCTGAAAAGATCTCACATAAAAATGTAGATACTCCATGCAAGAATTGTCATACCAAATATAGTGTTATAGTTATTAATTTATTTACTATACAGTACACAGTACTATTTTCAGAGGTATGATTTATGTTCAAGAACACCTCTGTTTTATACAGGCTGGGTTTTTGAGATTCTATGGAAATATCCATTGATTTCAGATTCTCCGTGACTAAAGCAGATGGCGAACCAGATCACCTCCTCCTTACCCCGCGGAGTTGCTCTGAGTTTTCATTGTGCCCAAGGAGGAAACCATCCACTTCTACATAGTTCACCTATGTGGGAAGACTCCGAATAACTTGACTTCTTTTAATTTGACTTATCTAAGTTAGATAACTGACTGCAACCCAGTCCTCCATTTTCATAGACTCAAAGGTAATTGGACAATTGATTGACAAGCAATTTCATGGCCAGGTGAGGCCTGTTCCCTTGTTATTTCATGACAAATTAAGCAGATATGAGATCTAGAGTTGATTTCATGTGTTGAACTTGTATTTGGTAGCTTTTCACTGGAAGTCTCAATATGAAGTCCAAAGAGATGTTAGTGCAAATGAAGAAGGCCATCATTATGTTGAAAAACCAAAAGAAAAAAAAAACTCAGATTGATAGCAAAAACTGAAGGAGTGGCCAAATCAACAACCTGGTTCATTCTTAAAAAGAATGAATGCTATGGCCAGCTCAGCAACAGCAAAACTGCTGAAAGACCACAGAAGACAACTAAAGTGGATGATCACAGAATTATTTCCATGGTTAAGAAAAATAACATAACATTTAATCAAGTCAAGAACACTCTCCAGGAGGAAGGAGTACCATTGTCAGAATCTACAATAAAGAGACGCCTTCATGAATGGAAATATGGAGGGTTTACAACAAGGTACAAACCACTGTTTACCCTCAAGAACAGGAAGGTCAGATTAGACTTTACCAGAAAACATCTAAAAGCCTGTGCAGTTCTAAAAAACATCTGGACAGTTGAAACCAAGATGAACTTGTACCAGAATGATGGGAACAGAAAAGTATAGAGAAGGAGAGAAACAGCGCATCCGAATGCATTCCATATTACCTGTCTAGCATAGAGGCAATGTTATGCCATGGGCATGAATTGCTGCTAGTGGAACCAGGTCACTAGTGTTTATTGATGATGTGACTGCTGATAGAAGTATAAGGATGAATTTTAAAGTCTACAGGGTTACAGTCTCTGCTCATATTCAGCCAAATGCTGCAAAACCTATTGGAGAGCACTTCACAGTGCAAATGGATAATGACCCAAAGCATACTGCAAAAGCAACCCAAGAGTTTCAAAAGGCAAAGAAAATGAATATTCTTCAATGGCCAAGTCAGTGCCCTGATCTCAACCCAACAGAGCTTTTTAGTCACTGAAGAGAAAACTGGAGGCAGAGAGACCCACAAGCAAGCAAGCAGCAACTGAAGGTGGCTGCAGTAAAGACCTAGCAGAGCATCTCAAGGGAGGAAACACAGCATTTGGTGATGTCCATGGGTTCTAGACTTAAGGCAGGTGTTGACTGTAAATGATTTTCATACAAGTATTAAAACCAATCCTTATATTTAATATTATATTAGTAAGTCCAAGTGCCTTTGATACTTTAAAAATGGGGGACTATGTATAAAGATGGCTGTAAACAGTTAATGCAATACTTTTGTTAAACCCCTTGAATCAAAGCTGAAATTTTAAACTTAAATGACATACTGATTTTTTTTTTTTTATTTAAAATCCACTGATGTGTTGTACAGAGGAAAAAGCTACAAAAATTGTGTCTTTGTCCAAATATTTATGGATCTAACTATATTTAAGTTGAAAGTATCCTGTGGTCAAGTGCTCAGTGTGTCTCTTTCTCTCTTCAGCTTCTCCTACAAACTAAGAGACTAGTCCTATATTCAATTTAATTCAATTCAATTCAATTTTCAATTTAATTTTATTTATATAGCACCAATTCACAACAACAGTCGCCTCATGGCGCTTTATATGTTAGGGTAAAGACCCTA
>VVAS01005079.1:0-11523 GCA_015103295.1 Ptychochromis oligacanthus
CTTACAGTTGTAGCCTGGAACGCCGTAGCCCTCCATAACGCTGACGCTGACTATATCACACTTACAACAGAAGGAGAAGAGAGGCAAAACTATGCAGAAAAATATGATTGTATTTACTTTGGCATGTGCGCATTGAGTGGTTGCTGCTATATTTCTTCCTTTCCCCTGGTTCATGCTAACATTGTTGAGACCTGAAACTGAGAGGGTTTTAGAAGGTTGATATAAAACATTTTGGATAAAATACTGTATATATCTAGTGTTTTTTGTTCATACATGTTTTACATTAACAAAAATATATTTTTGAGGAGATCCAGTGCACATCTCAGATGCATATGTGCAAGTGGTCTTCCGGGTCTTCCATGCACAGTTCTAAAAACAGCAGGCACACTGTGAGCAGTGTATGGCTGCACAAGGAGACTGATTCAAACTTTTTAAAACGGCTTACTATTTTGTTGGGTGGGTACACCTTTTCCTTTAAAACAGCACCAGTTCTCCTTGTTACACTTGTACCCATTAGGGACTTGGCAGGTCATTTTTCCATGCATCTTGGAGCACTTCATTTATATTCTTTTGGTTCTTTTGTGGTTTTAGACTCTTTTGGCTTTTCATCTGGAAGGGCAGACCATTTGTTGCAGGACTACTTGTTCTCTTGTGCCTTAAGATAGTTCTTCATGACTATGGCTGCAATAGTTGTCCCACACCCCATCTTTCTAACCTGTTCTTATTCCCAGGCTGTCAAACACGACAGTTTTGTCAAAGCCGATGGTGTCTCAGAAATAGGCACAGGGTATCCTTTGTTGCTGTAAACCACTAAGTGTGTTTACATTAGTTTTGCTTTGTTTTCACTCGCTGTTTGGTTAAGTTTAGACATCAAAACTACTCTGTTAGGTTTAGGAACAGATCATAATTTTTAAAAACGACACTAAAAGGTGGGCAGCACGGTAGTGCAGTGTTAGCACTGTTGCTTCACAGCAAGAAGGTCCTGGGTTCAAATCCACCATCTGTCCAGGGCCTTTCTGTGTGGAGTCTGCATGTTCTCACCGTGTCTGCGTGGGTTCTCTCTAGGTACTCTGGCTTCCTCCCACAGTCCAAAGACATGCAGTTAGTGTGGTTGGGTTAATTGGTGATTCTAAATTGGCCGTAGGAGTGAATGGTTGTCTGTCTGTCTCTCTCTCCCTGGTGACCTGTCCAGAGTGTACCTCTTGCCCCATGGCAGCTGAGATAGGCTCCACCCCCACACACAACCCTGAATTGGATAAATAGAAGAAAATTGATGGATAGATGGACAGTAAAGGGTACTCAGTACCTTAAAATATAATGCCAAGGGGTCATGCCCACATGTCCATATGTAACAAACAGCCTACTTTTTTCCACCTTATTCTCAGGTCTAAGAATTCTAAATTGAAGTCTTCCAACAGAACTTAAAAAGCTCCAAAATTAAGTCTTCCCACAGAAAACAGAAACTATGTTTAAAAAACAAAACAAAACAAAAAAACAACAAAAAAACAAAAAAACATGTGCAAGCCACTCGATTTGTGAGTCCGGTCCTGCTCAAATCCAGCCCATTCGCCTTAAACTTTGAACTTGCAGCACCTCCTGCTGGTTCTTTCCAGGAAGCACTTGCCAAGTTGGATATCTACAAACCAGCACATGAAGCAGGGAGGGGAGTGCAGCACAGCATTCCTCTTGTCAAACACTGACAGGAGCCAGCTGGAGACTGGAGGCTAATCGCTTTGCTAGGGCTGAGCTGCAGACAGGAGTAGAAGCAGGGGGTGTGAGTGAGTAAGGTAGGGAGGGAGGGGGGAATACTGATGAAGGAGGGAGAAAAAAGGGCGGAAGAAAAGGTGGGTAGGGCTGACTTGTAATCACTTCTGCTGTCTGCCTGGTACTGAGTGGAGAAGAGGAGGCACTTCTGGTTTGTGAGAAAGAGAGAGAGGGACAGAGAGAGAGAGGACCTGGTTGTGTCACTTCAGTCATCCAGTGTGAGGAGTGTGTTGGCAGTTGACTCAGTGGATCATGGAGGAAAAGAGGTTGATGCTGCTGATGTGGTGCTGCTGTGGGCCCTTGTGGCTGACAGGTACAGTATGGTACAGCACTTTTTAATGCTACATTACATAGAGAAAAGTTGCATACTTTTTTATGAGGGTGGAGTATTGGCAGACTAGAGGAACAGCTTTAGAACTCCTTAGCTTTAGAGTATTTGAAAGGACTTTGTTAATGTGAGATGACTGCTGCTGCCAGGGCTTAATGTTGAACACAGTTTGCCAAGGTTCTGACCACCAGGCAGACAGAATGTATTTTCAACACAGGGTGTGTGTGTGTTGGGGGGGATTAGTGCAATATTTCATGTTTCACTTGACGCAATCAACATGACAATTGGTGAGTTAATTGCGTTAAGGTAGATTGCGGATCTAATTGACATCTAATTGTTAAATTAACAGCTATTTCCTCAGGTCATTTCCTTGTCTGTATGTTGCACTGGAAAGCTCATGTCTTGCCTTCATCAAAATTGCCTTTTCCTCTGTATGCATGCTTCACTGACTTGGTATCATTTAAGTCATGTTGTTAAAGTTATTAGTATACATTTGATGCATGTGAACCTTGTATTTTGGCATTTTGGTATTTTGGAGTAAGTGGAAGGAAGTAACACTTGAAATCGGTGTCTCCCCATGCAGGTGTACACTGTGAGGTAGACATCAACGAGTGTGACAGCAATCCCTGCCAGAACGGTGCCACGTGCGAAGATGCTGCCAACTCCTACAGGTGTTACTGCCCTGTGCCAGAGCCTGGCCATGAGCCCTGGGGGGGGCAAGACTGCGACGTCAGCCTCATTGGCTGCCGGCAGCACCAGTGTCAGCATGAAGCAGGCTGTGTCCCCATTTTGACCAAAACTGGTGAACACAGCTACACCTGTCTGTGTCCTGCTGGCTGGACTGGAGATCGCTGCAATACCTCCACCACCTTCTCTTTCAACTCTGAGGGCTACGTCCATATGCAGCTTCCTGTTTTCAAGAATAGAACAAAGCTAAGCTCCAAAGACCAGAACCACGTGCTACACATGCAGCTACGATTCAGAAGTACGCTCCCTGACATGGTGCTGTACTACCGGGGCACCCTGGAACACTTTGTCTCTCTGGAGCTTGTTGAAGGCTCCCTCCAGGCAAAGGTAAAGTCAGGGAAGGTACTGCAGGCCATTTACCCAGGCCCAGTCAATGATGGAGAATGGCATAAGGTAACTGTGACCATGGATGAGAGGCTGGTTTTGGCTATAAAAGGACCCGGCTGTGAGGAAGGATGCCAGGTAAAGAACGAGGGTCAAAACCATCTGATTTTCCTCCAATTCAGCTCCTTCCAACAGCTGTATATAGGAGGGGCACCACAGGAATATATGGACAACTTGTCCAGTGGAAAGGCATTCATTGGCTGTATGGAAGATCTTCAAGTTGACCATAAGCTGCTTCTGCCTCAAGACCTCATCAGGGAGGAGAATATGGGTTTGGAACTGGGATGTACCAAACAAGAGCTGTGTCAGGATGACCCGTGCATGCAGCGTGGACAGTGTGTGGACATGTGGGTTCGTGCCAGCTGTCAGTGCCATCGGCCATACTATGGAGAACACTGTGAAAAAGGTAGCAGCACCTCATATGTTTATATTCTGTTTTGACAGCAAAAAAAAAGTGGTCTGTGGTCCTCTGGATAAATTACTTTGTGGCTATAGAGTAGGTGAGAGTTGCTTCTTTCTAATTAGAATCTAATTATTGTACTCAAAATAATCAAAGGTGGACTAGGTTTAATCTCTTAACATCCACCAGGCCTGGTTAGGGTTAGGTTCACATCTACCCGTTTATACAGAATTTTCACCTATTTGGCATACCTAGAGAGACTTGATTCGAAAGTAACATCTTCTAGCCTCTTGTTTTGGCTGTGGCTAAAATGCATCCTTAAGTGTGGTTTGGAGGTTGCCAAGTGGATGTTAAGAGGTTACAAGTAACACTTTTAATGCTAACTGCTCTCTTAGTTTATGGCCATGTTTTATTAAAAGCAAATATTTCAGTCAGGCTATGGTGAGCCAAGAGTACTGAAAAGTTCTTCCAGTGTCCTCTTGTCAGCTAAAAATAACTGCTACCAAAACTGAGACAAAATATAAACTAATGATTGATACATTTTTTTGTGCGCCTTTTGACAGCTCCTGGATCATACTTCCTATAACAACTTAGTAGAGTCCTTTATTAGACCATTGCTTCCATTTGAATGATAACGTCGGCCAAAATCACTATTCAGAATGTGTATTGTTCAAGCCCAGGCCAAGACACAAAAGTGATGCATCTTGAAAATGCTCCCTCTGTGCAGTGGTGGAAAAAATATTCAATACCTCTTAGTTAAAACATGTATTCTTCAATATAAGTTCTGTTTTTAAAAATATTGTATACAGAATGTAAAGCATAAAATATAAATTTAATGAAAATTCAGAAAATTACCCACTGAATACAATGAATCCAAAATGCCTTTGTTTAAAACTGAGCAATACATTTACGTGTTTTTTTTACCTTTTACCTTATAGAGCAGCAATGGTGGAACTCTGGGTAATTATGGTTACTGGATAAATTGGCCTTAATTTAAGCTAATTTATCCACTTATTTTTATTTCTCGAATTAAAAAAAATCACTTTTTGCTCTTGTATAGTACATCACACAAATAATGTAAGAAGTGGATCTAATCATAATGAAAGAAACTAATAGTAGAATAACTGGTGCTGCTGAAAAGCTAACCAACCTACTGCCTCTGTAGCCTAAGCATTTGACCTGATTGCATTTAATAGTGCTTGAAGGCTTGCATCCATCATATGTTTTGTACATAAAATCTCAATGTGCAAAATAACTAATAAATTTAGACATTAAATATAAAAAAATATAATAGTGTTCTGGGATAAAATACTACAATATTGTCCTTCCTGTCCCTACTTCAGAGTACCCATCCTGGACCTTCGGCCATGAGAACAGCACCAGCTATTCTGCCTTCAACATATCAGAAACCCATGGAGACAACTTTACCATTTCCTTTTTAATGCGCTCCCTGAAACACAACGGCATGCTCCTGCAGTTTCGCAGAGAAGGAGACGCCTACCTGACCATCTATCTGAAGGAAGGCACTGTTGCTATCTACAGTCCTCACACCACACTAATCTCAGAAGCCAAGTTAGTCACTGATGGAAAAAATAATTTGGTGACTGTAAAGGTACACTATGGCCATGTGGTTTTCGCCAAAGCGGGGAATAATCGTGCCTTAGGAAATGTGAGTATAGAAGCAGGTGATGTGGCATATATTGGAGGGCTCCCTGCTGGTAAGAACATAAAGGCCTGGGGTGGAAACTTCAAGGGTTGTCTGCAGGACATTCGACTGGACCACATGCATCTGGCTGCTGGAGATTATCCACAGGGGATGGAGGCTTACCAGGCAAGCATGGAGGAGAACCTGTTGCTAGGATGCCAAAGTGATGATACATGCAAGGTAAAAAAAAATAAATTGGCATATGAGGGTTTCCTTTCAATATCCCGGTTTAATTATTTGTTATTTATATTTATATTTTATTATTTGTATTTTTATTTATAATTGTTTAATTATCTTTGGTGGTGGAGTGGTTTTCGCTGGCCCCTCACAGCAAGAAGGTTCCCCAGTTCAAACTCTGCTTGGGGCCTTTCTGTGTGGAGTTTGCATGTTCTTCCTATGCCTGTGTGGGTTTCCCCTGGGTTTTCTGGGTTCTCTGGCTTTCTTCCACAAAGAAATGCATTTTAGGTTAGCTGGTGATTCTAAATTGGCCATGAGTGTGAGTTAGCGGTGCTTAAAGTGTACAGAATAAATGGTTAAATGTGGCTTGTAGTAGAAAGTGCTTTGAGTGGTCAGTTAGACTAGAAAAGCACCACATAAATGCCAGTCCATTTTCATTTAACTACAGACAAAAATGAAACGAAGATTTAACACATATTAACTTTAGCGACGATGGTGATCTATCTATCACCAAGTCTCACCTCTGGTAAAATTATTATGCAAGAGCTGACTTACACCAAGTAATAAGGTTTTGCCAATGTATGGCTCTACTGCTTAACCCAAGGCTATTGTAGAACTGTCTAATAGCTTGGTTGTGACAACCCTATTAACACTGATCTGGTAGTGAATCCTGCTGATCTTTAAGTTAGTGCTCAATCCTCTCTGCAGCCTTTACCTCGCGGGCGCATCAGGTGAGAGATTTTACAAGTGATGGTCTAATCCATCTGTGTTTGTCTGTGCACAGGATGAGCCATGTTTCAACGGTGGACAGTGTCAGGTCACCTGGAATGACTTCAGTTGCAACTGCTACATTAAGTACTCGGGCCGACTATGCGAGACTCGCTTGTGGTGCGCAGAAAACCCCTGTTCTCACGGCGTGCGCTGCGTGGAGCTACAGGATGGTTATGAATGTGAGTAATCTCTTAGCAATAATTGTCACTGTTTTTTCAAGGCAGAGCGAGCCAAGTAAGGCCAGGTCAGGTTTATTTGTTTTTGCCCTTTACTGCTTAAGACTTGAAGTCTTGAAAGGTTTTTAATGTGAAATGTTTAGGAAGACCTGCCGAATTTAAACACCTACTGACATCAGAAGAGATACTCCTTAGCAAAGAATAGCAAAGAGACTCAGTAACCTTAACGGTTCTGTAACAGGTGCAGAAAGATTTTCCCAAAGCATACTGAAATATAGGTATAACAAATGTACAGTTTATGTTGCTTTCACTATGTAGCAGAATTGAAATGGGGACAGGAAGCGGCAGGATTTATATGCAATGCAATGCTGTCTACACAAGACATAAGACAGTTCTTATGTGACTGCTTACTGTGTTAGTGCTATTGAGTTACATGGCAAAACAATTAAGAAATTTGCAGTAAAAGAGCTAATTCAACAATTTCTTACTGAACTTCTAAAATTTGCTTACAAGTTTGAAAAGTCTTCTCTGCATTTTGTATTCCCATTTCAGTGTTTTATTTAAATAACATTTTTAATGTCAAGAGGAAAGTTGTTTCTTCCCGTTTTTGCAAAGTGCTTGCCACAGGGGACTTGCTGCATGAAATGGGTCCCTGGATCCATATCTAGACCTGGATTAGTTATTTTCTTGATGCCAATGTCTTCTGTTTCTTCTTATTTCAGTCTTGCAGTGGTAAAGAATACTTGCAAAAATTCCTCAGTCAAGATCTTACTATAAAAGTTCGTCACTTCTAAGGTGGGCCAAGTCTGACCTCTGGTAAAATTTTCATACAAATCCCTCCGTACGTTTTTGAGTAATCAAAAACAGCCAAACAAACAAACAAACAAACAGACAAACTGAATAAATCACACAACCTTATTGGTGGAGGTAAAAAATTAATGAGATCTCTACTCTCAGGACCAGCAGTGTCAAAAATAGCTCCCCCGCACTGTGGATGTTACTATTTTTCTTGTTTTCCTGATATTTTCCTGTTAACTGGACATCAAGTCAGAGAACCCCTAAAGTTATTACAACTCATCCTAAGGGAGACAACAAATGCGAAGCACCTTAAAATGTGCTCTCATGTCAAGACATTTTAATCAAACCAAGAAATGCCACTGTGTTGCCTGTGGACACAGACCCTTTTCTGTTTCCACTGCATTAGGCCTTTAATTCCTTATGTGTACAGATATTTGCTGACCATGTTGATTGATGCATTTCCAGAGAAATTACACTTTCCTATCCCTATGGGAACCAAAACAGAAGGATCCTATTTGAATTGTAGCGAATTTTTGAGGAGTATTTGAAAAGCTCTTGCACTTTAATTTGATTAATTTTAATTAGTATTTTTGAAGGGAAAGACTGAATTGGTACCTGACATAGTTATTTGTTAGCACCAGTAACTCTCATGATCTTTTCTTCTCGCAGGTTTAACTGAAGCCATTTTTCAGGACAATTCTCTCCAATACGTTGCCAATAGCTCCCTGCTGAGCCCTGTAACCAACATCACCATGGACATACGAACACGGGATGAGAATGGGATCTTGATGCGGGCTGTCAGCAGAGCTGAGGTCTTCTGCCTGGGCCTGCTCAACTCCAGCCTGCTGATCAAACTTGACAGTGGGGAAGGTGCAGAGCTGCTGGCCTTCACGAGTGACAGGACAATCGCAGATGGGGCGTGGCACCACATTCAGCTCACCATGGTCGACCCCACACAGTCAGAATCGCGCTGGCGCCTCACTGTAGATGGACAGAGAGCTGGTGTCAGCTTTGGAATCAGTGGCAACCTCAACTTCCTTAATGACACCAAAATCTGGTTGGCAGAGAAATACACAGGATGCTTAGGGGAGGTGAGAGTGGGTGGTGTCTACCTGCCACTAATAAAGGTAGAAGATGCACCTCAGATGAGCCGGTTCACCAGATTGGCTGGGCACGAGCCAAGCATAGGGTGCCAAGGTGCACCTATTTGCGATTCCCAGCCCTGTCTCAACCAGGGTGTGTGTCAGGACCAGTTTAATGAGTTTAACTGCAGCTGCAGACCTGGATGGGAGGGTGAGCTGTGTGAGACAGAGATAAATGAGTGTTCTTCAGCTCCCTGTGTCTACGGTACATGTAAAGACCTCCTGGCAGACTTCCAGTGTGAATGCGAGCCTGGATACAAAGGGAAAGACTGTCGGGAAGAGGTGGATAACTGTCTGGAATTCAAGTGTGAGAATGAAGGAGTCTGTATGGAAAAGGTGGGAACTCACACCTGTTCATGTCCTCCTGGCTACATTGGGAAGCGTTGCCAGTGAGTATATAGCCTTCGGTTTCTCTACAGCACATTGTTTTTAAAAATGCAAAACTGTGTGCACACTACAGGACACTAGAGGGGGTGTATAGGATTTAATGTTGCATATGTCCAGGCATCTAAAACACTGTCACATTGGTTCAACCTGTCACAAACACGTCCCAATATTAAATTTATACGTTTTGACACATTCCAGCTGTAACTGTTTTATTAACATTCATTAAAGCACACTGGAAGCGATTCGCAACAATGTTGAAACCAGAGACCATAAAAAGCAGATGATATTTCGCGACTTCAAGTGGCTACGGGCGAAAAAACTGGGAAACAGGAAGTAGGCGGGACCCAAGATAACCTTTCAGGCGAGCGACTGAAGAGACTACCAGTGAGAGTGAAGAATACTGTTGATTGACATACGACCTGGTAGTAAATAGATTAGAGGGTCACCTAGGCAACTGGAGCCTGGAATGTCCACAAGCAACCAGCTGGCAGCTTCATGCATGATAAGCGAATCGCTCCCAGTGTGTACGCAGCTTTAGAATTTAAAATTAGACTTTCAAAAAAAGCATTCTTGGCTGCCTGAACATTGCGCAAAGTTGCTATGCAATCTACTTGGTTTCTGTTTTTATTTTTTTTATTTTTTCACGGACTGATTTCATCCTTTGGCTAGTTATTTATACCAAATTGTTTACCATTTATTGTGCAATGTCTGAAGTCTCAGTTGGTTTTGATACCACATAACAAACCATGGTGGCCCTAGTTTACACCCCAATGTTGAACACATTCCTGGTTGTGCCTGTATTTTCTCTGGCAACCAATTGTCAGCTACAAGAGATTGCTTTATAAGTAGACGGAGCTTCATTCTCAGAATCAGCCTACTCTTTTACCGTTACATCTGAATGATTAAATGTTTTTGTTTTTTTGTTTTTTCTGTAGCATAAATGTGCCTTTATGATCACACTATACCTATAACTGAAGCTTTCTTTCGATATAATTTACCATATAATCAGCAGTTTGCTTAAATAAGTGAAATAAATAATAATGGCAATGTTGCATCAGCATACAAACAAATAATAAGTCTTCTTTGTTTCATAAAAATTGCTTTTACATTAAACCAGCAGATTATATTTAAGTAGGGAACTCTTTAACTTGAACTCTTCAATTGCCAGCAAGGGCTATTTCTTAAATGCAAAGTTTAAAAAGTCATACTCACTATGCAGTCATTTTCACCTACACTGCTTTTTTGCTAAAACATTTATTTTTATAGAATAGAGCTTGAACACTTAGACAATTAATAAACTGGTGGATCAGCATAAAAAAACCTGCGACTATTCTGAAATCTGTTTGTGTCAGTTGAAACAAAACAAATGCCAAACATTTGATGGCTTCACTTTCTGGAGGATTTGCCTGTTTTTTTCCAGTCTTATATTGTATGGAACAGAATGGCCAATAATCGGAGGTTAATTTGCTAATGAAAATAATCATTAGCCGAAGCTCTGCTGTAGAAACATAGGCTACTGAGAAAATATGTTAAATATGTGTGTCTAATAGGTGGCGTTTTCCTCCTGTGGCATGTGATGCAAACACTGAGTGTCTTAATGGAGGGGTGTGTATCGGAGGCGACTCTGGAGGCAACTGCACCTGCAAGCCAGGATATGCTGGTGCCAGGTGAGAGCAGGACACTGCACATTCCTCATCCACACACCGTTCTTTTAAAAGTGCGTCTGAACCACATCTAAGTGTAAAGATCAGGAGGGCAAGTGTGAGCTGCTGCTCTGTCAGTCAGTGTTGTGCTAAAACCCTGCTGATGTGTTTCAGGTGCGAGACAGAAATAGACGAGTGCGAGTCCAATCCTTGTCTCAACGGTGCCACCTGTCTGGACAGACTCAACCACTTCCAGTGTGTGTGCATGATGGGCTACAGTGGTAGACTGTGTGAGAGCAATGTAAGTGATACCCAGATCTTTTCACCAACACTGGCTGTGAATTAAGACACTTTAACTGCACATGTGCTCAGTTATGTTCAATGAGTTTGCAGTTTAAAATCCCTTTCTTAGACTCATGTTTCCTTTAATTACAGTAGAAACCATGATTAGTGCTTGAAATTGTGCTTCAACTTCTGTCAAAAGTTCAATTCTGGCCTCATCAGATCAGAGAACTCTTTTTTCCTCATGCATTTAAAATGTTCTGTGCTGTTCTCTTGCAGAAAGAGGAGCACAAGGAGCGTGTTCCTTGGCTGGCAGTGACCATTCCACTGACCACCCTATGTGTCTTACTGGCCATCCTGGTAGTGTTTTTTCTCATCATGACAGCACGAAAGAAGCGTCAGTCAGAGGGCACATACAGCCCCAGCTCACAGGAGGTGGCTGGTGCTAGACTGGAAATGGGCAGCGTCCTCAAAGTGCCCCCAGAGGAGAGGCTTATCTGAAGCATGAAGCCTTTTCCTCACAGTCTTACATCCAAAGGATGTATATTAAGGGGGAGAAGAACATATTGTCTTCAGTGTCATCCTTTGCTACAAGGAAAGCGGTAAAGACATAATCAGAAAAACTTGTGATGTTCACACTTTAGAGGTGAACATTTAAACCCAAAAACTGACAGAGGCTAAGTCAGACTATTCTATTAGAAAGAGTTCGGTGAAAAGATGTTCAACCCCGTGAAAAGTTGAGCATTCCTTTTCAGATTCCAACACTATTTTTTTTTTTTTTTTTTATAAATAAAAAGGAAAATCTATAATAAAAAAAAA